>CAVMGG010000584.1:0-70594 GCA_963680895.1 Fragum sueziense
TTTTAAAGCAAGTTTTTGAGAAATCTGGCGATGCTGTAATATGAAGAAATGGTTGAAGTTTGTTGTGCACAAGAGTATACGGTATAAGTAGCAAGGTTTGAATACAATCGTTGAAAAACATTTCAAAATCGAAAGTAAAACAGTTTTTACTTTCGATTTTGAAATGTTTTTCAACGATTATATTCAAACTCTGCTTACTAACACCGTATATTCTAGTGCATAACAAACTTCGACCATTTCTTCATATTACAGCATCGCCGTATTTTTCAGAAACTTGTTGTAAAAGGAAAAAAATGTAGAAAAATGTGTTTGTAACCTACCTTTGTATACAGAATTTAGCTCTATGCAACTACCCCAGTAGAGGCCGGATGTCACGAGGAAACGAAATACCGTTGACTCTTTTTGGAGCTAGTTTCTCTGTTTACCACCCGTGTGATAGGCTTACCAGATAATTCAGTTTCCATGTCACATGTTGATTGGTCAATATTGCCAGAGACTAGCAATTAAGGTAGTCCACCCCTAATGACAGGCCCCCCCCCTAGCCTCCCCGACCCCCTTTTCCTACGGGCCTGAATAATATTCATGTGATGTCAGAATTTAATTCGGGCGAGCTTGTAAACATTATAATTCTGCAGTGGAAAGTTTCACCGGCCAACATCTTTTCTGACAATTTTGTCTCCTACTATTATGGTTGGATAATTGTAAACTTATTTTGGCAAGCAGCTGGAGGCTCTGTAAGGATGTTGTGGTAGTGCTGCTGTGAGACTTACTACAGTAATCCATGGTTAGGTGCTCGATCCAGCCACTGTGTTATGACCATAGCAGTTGAAAGAGGTATTAGACATTCATTATAAGCCTCAAACTGCAAATAGTTGAAACTGACAATAAAACCATAATATCCAACAATCCAAAATGTTACAGGGTCTAAACCCTTTCCCAAACGGCCAAAGTTTAAGGTGGTCCACTTTGAAAGACATTGCAGAAAAAAAAATGATGTAAATAAAGGAAGAATATGGCATTGTGTACAATATAGCATAGAAAATATTGGAGCAAAAGGAGAAAATGCTGATTATCAGCATTTACTTCTTTTGCCTCAATTGTTTGCCCAAGCTTTTTTTATTAATTAGGGATGTCAAAGCAAGTCTTGTTTGGGAAAGGGTTTGTGATGGTATAAAGTAATGTGAAGATAGAGATAAAATGATTATCAATAATTATCCTTAATTGATAAATAAGCCCATATCTTGATTAATACAGAATTAGACTGAGTGCACAGATAATTCAGTAGAAATACCTCTTTATAAATAACTATTAACCCTTTTCCAAATGGCAAAAGTTTGGACCATTCCAATTTGCAAGTGACAGTGATCATCATAACATGATCTTGATTAGGGATGTTAAAACCAGGGCTTGTTTAGGAAAAAGTTTATGATTATCTCCCTTTCTAATGTTTCGGTAATCTTAATTAAAATAATGAAACTTTGAACAGCATACTTTTTACAAAAGAAAATTGTTTCAAAACTTTCACAAGATTGCCAGGATACTCTTTAGTTGCCATTCTATACAGTCTATACCGTCTGCTGCATCACCAAAAATTGCCATCATGCATGCATTGGTGCTATATTATAAACAATCATGCCTTGTTTCACAAAGATGAATTGAAGTTCATTGAGTTTTTGTTTAAGCTCAACATGTCATTTGTTTTGTGCATTTGTTTTGACATAAGTGTCTGGCTTTAGCAATTGTGTTTTTATCTCCTGCAAGGTGGATTGGTTTGATAAAACGATTTCATTAAAATGTTGAAATTTATTGCCTCTGATTTCTGTAAATTGTAAACAAGACAAGAAATAAAACGACATGCAAAATGCATTTACCAACTCACGCAAACTCACTCGCAGCAACAGATAAAGAGGGGTGAAGACATTCTAAATTTGTTATTTCCAATCTAAATCCTATGGTGTGGGTACTCATTAGAATCACCTCGATGAGATGATTCCAAAGACTACCTACAGCATTATAGGGTTTGATAAAACAATGAATAAGATTTTGCATTTTGGAAGGCTGAATACCCCCTCTTCTGTGTACAGATAGGAGACTTAAGGCTCCCCAACTAGCACCTTCACGGTGCTGTGTGTATTCAGTCCCACATATCAGTCGGTTTCAGTCAAATGGAGTCTAGTCCAGGGACTGTGTAGCTGACTGCTCACTTCAAGGCCAACATGCTCAAAGTGGAAAGCACTGCGTAACCCTATGAAAATGAAAGTCTGAAAGATTGTATACTTCAATTTCAGATTTTCTTGACATTGTAATTACTACATGAACATTGTTTAAAACATTTTCGATACTGACATTGTTATAATGAATGGCATGACAGTTGGGGGGGAGGGGGGTAGGGGGTCCGAGAACATGAAAGAACAGTATATCGTCCGTCTCAGGTGTGACCTACCAATAGAAAATTTTAAAATACTTACTACTGGTGGTGGTGAAGCCATTTCAATGCATTTTGAGCACTGGTTTCTGCCTAAGAAACTCTGAAAAAAATTCCAAAAACGTGAAAAGGCCATGCATCGGGGTACTGGGGATTCAGCTGCTGACACCCTCAAATTGTGACTACCTTTAAGTGCAAAGAACACTATTCCAGCACTCTTGATCCATGAAAAGCAGACCAAGCTTTTGGTCTTTACCATGATCTTATAAACCGAGACCATGATGACAGGACCTAATTTCAACGAACTTACAAAATATCACAACCAAATTTGTAGAAAGGGATGGAGTGTACCCATGCATAAATATGATGTATTAAGTGACAGTGGGGAGTCCCTTATGGAATGTTGTGATGGCATTTAATCCTTTCCCAAACAAGCCGTGATTTTAACGTCTCTTACATGAAAGATTTTGGAAAACATTGAGGCAAAAGAAGAAAATGCTGATAACCAGCATTTTCTTCTTTTGTGTCAATGAATATTATGCTCCATTGCACACAAATTCTGTCTTTATTCACTGTCATTTTATCCTCTACAGAAGCTTTCAAATTTGAACAGTCTAATTACAATATTTGCCGTTTGGGAAAGGATTGATACTTGGAAGATAAACTGTCATTTCAAACTCAACCAAGCAAATCTGGACTGACACAATCTAACAAAATCCTGAACATCTGTTGACGTTCCATGCCATAAGTTCCTAAAATATGGCAGAATTTGTAGTCAGTCGACTTCTGAGAGTTTTTTTACTGCCTAAATTATAGACTGCAAGAAAAATTGTGCAGTTTCAAGGCATAGAATAACCATAAATCGTGGTTTTACGCCCAAGCTGTTATTTTGGATTTCGTTAAAAAGGGGGTGTGTTCATCTAGCTGGCGTGTTTGACAGTTTTCGTTCTAAATAAAACTTGATAATGATAGCGAACCTCAAGTTTCAATATGTTCAAAGGTAATTAGAGAAAATGAAACGCATAAATTTCACACTGGGGAAGAAGAGAAAGAAGTTCAAGATTTAAAACCAAGTCCTACATGACAAAATATAAATTTTGTGTTGTCTTATCAAAATTATAAAAGCCAATTTGTAGGCATTGAAATGATAGTATAGGACTTTGTTTAGACTTTATTTCGTATTATGTACAGCAGGGTTAAAATTTGCATTTTGGACTGTTCTCCAAAATTTTGCTTAATTTTGAGTGTAGATGAATCAGACTGAATAGATTGGGTTGCAAGTAATTACTTTGTAAAATTGATGATTTTCAAGACTTTTTCGAAAATACATAATCAACATTCATAAACGAGTTTAAATCTAAGTCTGTTAATAGATTATAATATTACAAAACATAGAACATAGTGATTTACGATATTGATAACTTGTGAAGATTGGTTTGAACAACATAAAGATACGTCTTGAAGGCCAATTCAAATCCCATTCAGAAATTTTCAATAATGTTATCTGCGAAACACTGAACAATATAAACGATAAGCTCACAGGTTCACACAAGACTATTGTAAGAGTAATACTATGTTTATGGACATACAATTATCTTGCATTCACATGTCGATATGCAATTAACCCTTTCCGAAATGGCAAAACTGTAAGGCAGTCCAATTCGAAAGCTGTATCAGACAACAAAATGGATGTTGTAAATGATAAGATTCTTGCACAATACAGCACAGAAAATATTGAGACAAAAGACGAAAATGCTGATTATCAGCATTATCTTCTTTTGTCTCAATGTATTTGCAAGCATTTTGTATTAGGATCATCAAAATCAAGCCTTGTTTTGGAAAGGGTTATTTTAAAATACAATTTATCGCTGTGTCCAGGTCAAATACTCATGTAATTCGATATTTTCTGTGTCAACCGATGACTGATTAGACTTTCGATTTTAATGATCGAAAAAGTTTTTAAAATTGGCTGTGAAATTTTATTACCTTAAAATTGTATGTAAATGTATGTTGACATTCCATACTCAATTTACTGCAAAACATTAAAGCCCTGTCAACCCTTTGGACCAATAAATTGGGGTATTTTAACGCCCCTGATATATTCTAATTCTATATTTCTAATTGGCTCTTGTAGTGTTAAGGCTTGGTCACATACACACTTCTACTTCCACATTACAGCCAGAGTACATCCAAAAAAATGGTCAGTCCTTCAGAATATCTTAATCTCAATGGATGTGATAAGGACATGATGTGGATGCGTACAACTGTATGTAACCTTTGATGCCTTTAGTTCTACAGTAAATGCAGATAATGTACTCTTGGAGTTTTGTCACTGTATATGGAAATTGTATAAGGACATGGAGTGACAAACAGTTCCATGACATCTATTTTTAGAAGTTTGGAACTTTTCATAATATAAACTTGTAACAATTGTCCGACTTGGCACACAATAATTTGAGTTATAGTTTGGCTGTTCATGCAGTGTATTTCATTCAACCCCAATTTTGTTTATCTGGACACTGATTTGTGTTCTGTTTTCAACCGGTTTCTTGAACACAGGTTTCAGGGCAGTCAGAATAGTCTTGCATCTGGACTGGTCCTGAAATAGAAAGGGAAATTAAGTTAAGAAATATTTACTTAAATACAGCATCAAATGTGTATTTGACATGGTTGACAATATAAATTATAACCCATTCTCAAACAAGACCGCTTTTGAAACCCTTTACAGAAAGCTTTTGAAAATATTGAGACAAAAGAAGAAAATGCTGATAACCAGCATTTTCTCCTTTAGCCGCAATATTTTATATGCTATTGTATTCATATACTCGATCGGTCAAAACCAAGCATGGTTTGTGCTATTGGTCACAATGTATGCCTTCAGTCCATGACAATAGAAAATGAAGTCTTTTGAAAATTCATACAACTAATGTTGGTAGATAATGGCAAGGGGAATAATTGATGTTTCAGTCAATTATGTCAGTCCGTATTCATGAATTAATGGAAAGATGTTATCATTTATCTTGACTCAGAATTCAATTGACAATATTTCAGAGTTACATAATGATAAAATCTGGTGGTCAAATTGACCTCGAAATTATCTAGCATCACATGGAAATGGGATGAATAGAAAATTGAAATGTTCGATCATTGTAAATCATTATGTGGGTAAGCAGTGGAGGCTCAGTAAGGATGTTATAGTTACTAAGTTACTAAGTAGTGGTATGAGAAATGACAGGAATCCTTGGTGAGGTACTCCAGCCGCTATGACTATAGCAATTTAAAGAGGAATTTAACTCCAATCAATCAGTCAATGAAACATATACAGGCCTAATTATGATAAAGGGAGGTAATTCACAAGGTTTGTCTGATGCATTGTGACGAATAAAGGGAGGTAAAATGGCAGTTATTGTCCAGCAAGATTAACCCGGGACAACTTAATTTCCGTGTGCAAAGTCCGTTAGTTGGGCGTCTTAACAAAACATTGACGAGGTGGGGTCATTACATATGCAGATGTCCCGGGTTAATCTTGCTGGACAATAATATGCTAATGAGATTTACAGAGGATGAAATTTAAATGTCATTAAAAGATAGATATTTGAATATCATAATGTTGTAACAGATAGTATTGATGCTAACAGGTGGAAATGCTGGTATCAAGCATTTCAATTTCTTCTTTTGCCTCAACATTTATATATTAGAGATGTCAAAACCACTGCAGGTCTTGTGTGAAAAGGGTAAGCTCATTGACAAATATTAAAGGGAGGTAATATGCATCAGTAAACTATTATCTTTGTGGTGCATTTCCTACCTTTGATCTGATAAAGGCAATACTGACCACTTGCTGTTCAGTTGACCATTTAAGAAGGTGAATGTTTTAATTGGTCACTTAAGATATTTGGAATTTTGTATAGGAGCTTGTGCAATAACACTTGTCTTTGTTTGTCTAATATAGGGATTATCCGAATCAAGCAGATTAAAACAGCTAGTTAGCCACAGGATATTTTCTCAACCTTTTTATTGTAACATTTCTAAAGGACTTTCTTTAAAGAAAAAAAATATGAATTTCTTTAGGTTTTTATCAGGACTCTTATTTTTGATAGGGTCTAATGACCATTAATGCATTTAAGATATTTTTCCCCACGATACTTTTTTCTGTTAGTCTGTCCGGAGATGACATCAGTAGGAAGATCTGAGGCGCGTTCTTTAGAGCGAGATTTTTTTAAGATTTCTTAAGATTTTTTTGATACAGCGTTTTTGAGACCGAGATTTTAAGCGAGGTGTTCCGAATGTTCCATACTTCATACAAATGACGTCATCATGACGTCATTTGTATGAAGTATGGAGCATTCGGAACTCTGCGGTTTATGAATCATGGAGCATTCGGAACAACTCGGTCAATTCTATCCCATATAGATTCTACAGAATTTACCGAGGGGTTCCGAAAGAAGTATAGGGTAATGGCCCCTCCCATTGAGCGTCTTAAAAATCTTGCTTTAAAGAACATTTTATCCTAAATAATCTTAAGAAATCTCAAGTAATCTTAAAAAATCTCGCTCTAAAGAACGCGGCTCTGATCTGGTCAGATCAGATTGCATCTTAAATAATTTTTGATTGACTGGACACTAGCTACAGTGTAGTTGCTGAAGAGTGGTGTAAGTCACAGCTTATTAAAGCCTCTCTTACAACCCGTCGTGCGTCTTTTTAAATCACATTTTTTTAAACGCTGCAAAATCACACGATTTATATAGACGCACGACGGGTTGTAAGAGAGGCTAAAGAATTGTCCGGTCAATTCTTTGCTGCGTGCAGTCTGCGTCATGGTTGCGTCCACCAAAATCGTATGTTGCACGTGCGTGCATCGCAAGACTAAATGTACGTTTTAGACGCAGACCGCACGCAGGAGCATGTACGACCAGTTGTAAGAGAGGTTTAAGATGGCTCATCAATGCAGAGACTTTGCTCCATTTTGTAGCTAGCTAGTATTGAAACTCTATCTTTTATAGTCCTTGTCAATGTTTAAGGGTAATAATTAGTCCTATATCCTTAAGTACAAGTTAAATCCTCTTAGTGGACATATCCCTATCAAAATGTATATCCTTTAAACATCCTAGATTTTTCTCCCTTGACATTTTGTCCCGGGCATTGACAAATTTTTTGTGGACATATTCGCTTCAGTCTCTCTGAAGATAAGGTCCGTAGAATAGGGACTGAGTGACATTAATCAAAAGTTTTATCCTAAATGCTGTCAAGCAGCAAAGGATTGGTTCCTTTGATTGTTCTATAAGAAACCCATGTTGCACAATACTTTATATGGCACAAAATTTAATCTTAAGAGTTAATTGACAAATGGATGCAGGGGGAAATGACATATGATAATAATCAAATAATAAAAGAAAACAAAAGATGAAATTCTAGCCAATGTAATGATACCCTGCCTAATGACCGTAGGCCATCAATAATTGAATGATTTTGAAAAATATAGTCCCTTTATCAGAATCCAGCAGTTGTCAACACTCTATTTAAAGTAAATATTATTCCTCGTTATCAATAATACCTAATCAGAAAAGAAATCGTCTCAAATTTCCAATACAATGGGTGAACAAAGATTCCCCCCTTTGGCTGTTATTCTGATATCAGAAACCTTTATTTTCACTGAATTGGCTTCCAAAAATGTTGTAACTACAGCTTTGATAAGCTGAAGTTACAACATTTTTGGATGTCAATTTAACGATATCACCTTGGTTCATAGTAGGTCAATTTCCAAACTTGTTAGATCAATATTTTGAAATCTTTTTCGTTGAACCTCAGTTGTGGCTTTGACCCTCAGTTATGGCGACACAATGCTTAGATAGTTGTAAATCTTCGGATTTATTGCTGTTTACTTTAGCTATTTACTCCATTTCTCAAACTCAGAAATTATTAACATTAGATAAGAAAGTCATAAGATTGCAGGCTGCACCTTCAACAGGTGGGCTAGGTAAATTTAATCCATTGCCAGACGGCAAAATGAATTCAAGACTGGTCTGAATTGTAAGACGCTGCAGACAAAAATATCATGTAAATGGAATTGTCATCATTTTTCTGTCCTTCTGAGTGGAAAACATGGCAGAAAGTGAAGGAATTGCTTGTCATCTGCTAATTCTGCTGAAAAGGTTTTAATACAATGGATTTGCACAGCAACATGTAAAATTCACTGTCCAATAAGCAGGCAGAAAAAAGGCAGAATTTGAGAGCCACTTGTTCACAAGGTCATGTGTGACATTCTTTTCTCCCTAATTCATCCCCTACTGCATCAATGGCTCATAGTATCCCTTTACAAAATGTTTAAGTTATAGACTAGTCTGAATTCAAAGAAGTTGCAGAATGCAGCAAAAGTATAAAGGCTACAATTACAAAGACCATGCCACTTGCAATTTGTCATTGATCTACAATATGAAAACAATGAGAGAGCAGAAGAAAATGCATCCAGCATTTTCTTCTTTTCTCTCTTTGTTTGCACAAGCTTCCTCTGATAGGAATGTCAAAACCTAGACTAATATTTGCCAATATTTAGGAAAGGGTTAGAATCATCCCCTGCACCAATGGCCCTAAATATCCCACAAAGGGAGTTTGTCACGTCACCTCCCCTCTCCCACAGAACAATATGGTCCCTACCTGACCCCTGGCCCCTTTTAAGTGAATATGGGCTTTAAATTTACTGATAAAAGGGGATCGATTTAAGCCCTCTCTTAACCCTTGTTTTCCTCAAGATGGTCTTGAATGTTGATTAACTCTTCCCAAATAAAGCAGTTTTAGGCTTGTCTAAATTCTAAAATGTTGCAGAATTTAAAAAAAAATTTAGCATGATCGAAGCATAAGTTTTGAATATTTTAGAATGGAAAATATTTAGGCACAAAGAAAAATGCACCAGTTTAGTAGTCTGTATTTCTCCTCTTCTTTCAAAGATTTTCGGCACACCTTTCTCTTTCTGGGATGTTGAAAGCATGCTAAATTGTTGGGGAAATTAGATTCTCTTTCTTTGAGTTTAGCAATTTTTTCTCCTTTTGCCTGTGTCTGTGCTTCGTTTTAGACAAACTGCCACAGCCTAAGTAGCCCAGTTGGTAGATGTTCAGCTCTCACTCCTGTCAGGTCTTGGTTTGATCCCCTGCTGCGGCAAACATTCTTTCTGACATAAATTTTGTCTCCTACCAATGGTCAGGTATTCGTTATGAGCAAGTAGCTTGAGGCTTGGTAAGGATGTTGTGGTAGTACCAACAGCATAATTGGGTTTGGATTTGAAATTTTAACAAATACAATACATTAACCCTTTCCCAAACAACAAAATTTAGGGTGCTCCAAATTCAAAGGAGCTGCAGACGACAAGATGGATGTTGTTAAAGATAGAATTTGTTTATGATATAGCTTAGAAAATATTGAGACAAAAGGAGAAACTGCTGGTTATCAGCAGTTTCTTCTTTTGTCTCAATGTTTTCCCAAAGCCATTTTAAACATACGTGTCAAAATCCAGTCTTGTTTGGGAAAGGGTTAACACCCTCTTATCTGTTCTTTAAGCCTCTCTTACAACCTGTCGTGTGTCTTTTTAAATTGTACTTTTTAAAACTCTGCAAAATCGCACAATTTATAAAGACGCACGAAGGGTTGTAAGAGCGCCCCAAAATATTGTCCGGTCAATTCTTTGCTGCGTGCAGTCTGCGTCCACCAAAATCGTACATTGCATATGCGTGCATCGCACGACTAAACGTACATATTAGACGCAGACCGCACGCAGACCGCACGCAGGAGCATGTACAACCGGTTGTTAAAGAGAGGCTTTACTGATATATTTCTAATGTTCCTAGAAATGTGCAATACTCTTGCATTATTTGGGAGAGACCTCAAGCTGTTACACTCTATATATTGACACAAGTATAAATCGTCGTTGTAAATGCAAAACCTCGTATCTCGTTTTTGGAAAATTTTAAAGGGGAGAGCAAAAAGTGTAATAACTTTTCCCAAGCTGAAATGATTTACTTGAAATTTGGACACATTGTTCATAAATGATTATTCATTAATACTGATCAGTAAAAATATCTCAAAACCTGCAAGAATTGTCTTTAACTGGACACACAAGTTTGTACTTTGAAAATCGCAACAATCGACATACGAGGTTTTGCATTTACACCGACGAAATGACATTCAATAAAACTACCTTTTATCCTTTTAACACCAAATATAATTGGGATACAAACTGTTGCCAGAAAATGTAACACATTCTCAGCTTTAATTCCATTATCAATTTCCAGAAAAGACATTATGACTATAGATGCGCTGAACAAAATTTTAGTATTGTTGAATTTCATAGGTTTCAACATTTTCACGTTGATATGTCCTTGAAGGCTCATTGATGTTTTAGTCTGTAAAGAAAATGGTGGAGCAGCCTGAGAGAAATACCAGGAATCTACGGTTAGGTGCTCCTGCCACCAAAAAGTGACCAGTTAAAGTGGAATGAAATCATCCAAATCAAATTCAACTGCAGGACATCAAAAAAGAGGATCAGTTTGGAAAACGGTAACAAGACAGAAAGGTTGCTCATTAACACAATATCTATGATTGCCAAGCTTGTAGTCTGGTATTTTCCTTGTTACGCCTAAAATGGCAAATGTTAAATTGTGACTGTTATAATGATGCTGTCATATATATCATAATGCCAAAGTGGTCGTGCCATCATTGCCAAAAAGTTAACCCCTTTCTTTTATGCTTTTTTTTTTAGCTCACCTGAGCACAAAGTGCTCAAGGTGAGCTATTGTGGTCACTTTTTGTCCGTCGTCCGTCTGTCTGTCCGTCTGTCTGTCCGTCCGTTCACAATTTCATGTTTACACTCTAGCATCTACAAATATAGGGCAATCTTGACCAAACTTGGTCAAAACATGTATGGCCATAAGATCTCGGATGAGTTCGATTATGGGTGAGATCGAACAAGAAAGTCAGGAGTTATCTGCCCTTAAATGCGAAAAATACCTAGTTTTGACATTGTTTACACTCTAGCATCTACAGTTATAGATCAATCAAGACAAATCTTGGACATAACATTGCAGACTATAATATCTCGTATAAGTTCGATTTTCAGTCTGATCTGACTAGAAAGATGAGAGTTATCAGCCCTTGAATTCGACAAAATTGCCATTTTCGGCTGTTTTCGACCTTGTTTACACTCTAGAATCTACAATTATTCATGAATCAGGACAAAACTTGGACACAATGTTGGGGACCATGAGATCTCGGACGAGTTTGATTTTCAGCCTGATCTGATCAGAAAGTCGAGAGTTACTTGCCCTTGAATTTGACCAAATTGTCATTTTTGGCTGTTTTTGACCTTGTTTACACTCTAGAATCTACAATTATTAATCAATCAAGCCAAAACTTGAACACAATATTGGATATCATAAGATCTGGGATGAGTCTGATTTTCAGTATTATCTGATCACAAAGTAGAGAGTTATGAGCCCTTGAATTTGACAAAATTGCCGTTTTTGACTGTTTTCGACCTTATTTACACTCTAGAATCTACAATTTTTGACCAATCAAGACAAATCTTGGACACAAGGTTAGAGACCATAAGATCTCAAGGGAGTTTGATTTTCAGTCTGATCTGACTAGAAAGATAAGTGTTATGTGCCCTTGAATTTGATAAAATTGCCGTTTTCGGCTGTTTTTGACATTGTTTACACTCTAGAATCTACAATTATTTATCAATTAAGTTAAGCAACTATTTTGTCATCTGTGCTATATTCCAATTCGGATTAGCTTATAATTTTGTCATGTGAGAAAGGATTAATGCATAATTTACACAGACTGTTGATATTTGTTATTTTGCTTTGTTGTATATACATGCACTGGTTTTGTAAATATTTGTAGAGGCCCACAGGGAAGACTGGGTTTATCCCAACTGTGCTGCCTCGTTAAATAAAGTCTTTATTATTATTATTATTATTATAATTAAGACAAAACTTAAAATCAATGTTTGAGACCATAAGATCTTGGATGAGTTTGATTTTCAGTCCGATCTGATCAAAAAGCCGAGAGTTATGTGCCCTTGAATTTGACAAAATTGCTGTTTTCGACTGTTTTCGACCTTGTTTACACTCTAGAATCTACAATTATTGACCAATCAAGACGAATCTTGGACACAATGTTGGGTATCATAAGAAATCAAATGAGTTTGATTTTCAGCCTGATTTGACTAGAAAATCAAGAGTAATGTGTCCTTGAATGTGATCAAAATTGCCGTTTTTCGGCTGTTTTCGACCTTGTTTATACTCTAGAATCTACAATTATTGATCAATCAAGACAAAACTTGGACACAATGTTGGGGATCACAAGATCTGGGATGAGTATGTTTTTCAGTCTGATCCGATCAAAAAGTCGAGAGTTATGTGCCCTTGAATTTGACAAAATTGTTGTTTTCGGCTGTTTTCGACCTTGTTTATACTCCAGAATCTACAATTATTTATCAAACAAGACAAATCTTGGACAATGTTTGGCACCATAAGATCATGGATGAGTTCGATTTTCACAACGTTATTGACCATAAGTTCGTTTTCAGTCTTAAAGTCATAAATATTTAATGAATTGAACGAAAGTGTTGCTCATAATATTTTGGTTCAGGTGAGCGATATAGGACCATCATGGTCCTCTTGTTTTCAAACTTTATCCAATTTATTTTACCCATTACCAAACACTGACTCTTTTTGACTCCCTACAAGATAATGGCTTTGAAAAACATTTAGTCAGGACAAAATTCTGAAAAAGTCGCTTAGTTTTGAAGGTATAGGCATTTCGTGAAGAAAAGGGTTTGAGATCATTTCTAGGGGTATTTGGGTATGCTGAATCCGAAAATCAATGTTGCCAAGCTGAAAAATGACTCCTTCATCATCTAATTTGCATATTTTCAAAATGGCCGCAAAAGTTTTAAAAAATGCAAAAATAATGTTGTTATTTATCATTTTTCGACATCTTTTGTTCTAAATATCGCACATTTCATGTTTAAAGACTAAACACAAATGATTTTACATGTAAATGAGAAAAAAAATGATATTCATTTTTGGCCATCACCGTATAAATGGCAATAAATCGCATTTAAACAATAACATTTATCTACATTTTATTTTCACGTATGAAATGCAGTGAAAGTATTCAAAATACTATTTTAAAAATGTTTTGCATTAAGGTACAGTTTCAAAGGCAAATATGATACAAAACGCAACTTTGAGCGCAAATCCTTTTTACCACGTATTTAAGCTTTTAGCAAAGCTCATACATGCCAATTTTAAAACCATGTACATAATGTTTCACAAAATTCTGCAAAATTAATGATAAATCTTATCCTTTATATTGAAATCCAAAATTGTTGCCAAGATATCTACAATTAATTCTTAAGAATATGAATCAGTGTCCAAACATTTTGGAAAACGGTTTACCGTATTCATTGTAATAAAATACAGTGTAGTGTGGAAAATTTCATTTTGTTGGAAATTCCACTTTTTGCACCTTCATATACATACACTCATGATTCCAAACTGCTTCAGAGATAGTAACTAAAATCATTTTAATTTACATTTTTGATATCCTTAGAAATTAAAATGTGTATATTTGAAATGGAACACATATTAAACAGGTAATCAACTTAGGCATTGGACAATATCAAAAAAGTACCAATATCCTAGGTTTTCAAATTTTGTTAAATTACAAAAAATAATTGAGTTGGCAAACTTAATTCACTATGGCACGTTGAGCTTGATCTTTTCAGAGGAAAAACTAGTTGTTTACTTTGACAATATTTCAAAGAGACAACTTATTTATCTAACTACGACAAAGAGAAGACTAGAATTTGGATATAGTCACTAATATACTATATAATACAGATTTTCTAGTCAACAAATGCACAGCACATAAACGTTAATGATTGAATTGGGTTAAATTTTCAGTATGATTACAGTGTCTGGTGCACATTTCCATTATGTTCCTGACATTTTTTGCACAGGTAAAGTACAAGATCCAATCAAAGTCAATAGCTGCTTATCACACATACATGTAGATAATATGTAAGCAATCATCCTTTGGTTACAGAATCTTTTTTGCAATACGTCAAAAAAGATGTTGACACCCATGGGTTCGAACCAGTAAGCCCTGTATAGATAGTCTCTGATGTTATATATTGAAGTATCACAGCTATATCCGAAACTGTTAGGACTATATCATCTATTTAATAATAATATGTAAGTTATTGACAGTTTCATTGAGAACCCCTATCATAAGTTGTGCGCTGTCGAAGGATAGACATGAAACATTTGTTTAAAAAATAGTCCCCTTTTTAGCTGTGCTCGTGGTAAGGGCCATAACATTTGCCATGGATTGTCATACAGATAAAATATGAATTTCTTGGTGTATACCTCCATGCTTTCAAAGTTGATACATCAAGTTTAAAATGAAGGGCCAAATATGGTTGTCATACCAGATATTTTTATAAGAATGGCTTAGACAGAGGCATTTGCGTCTTCAAGACTTTAACATTTCTTCACACAGGGTAACCTCAATTGAAAGGCAAGTAAGAAGGAAATGGTTATGAATAGAGAAGTGGTTTTCCGCTTGATGCATTGGACATGGATAGCTTCACAATCATAGACATGAAGGAATCAAATGCTTACATGTCAAGTTTGCTTTGTCATATAATCAGTTTGAAGAATACAGTCTGAAGCTTATGTTCAAGTATTAACTCATATTCTTCATATGTTTACGTCATTTCATCGGTTCTCGTGTATGAATAATCTCAAATAGGTACACTTAGTCTCAATATCCAGCTCCATCTGTTAAGAAAGTTTATTGCGAGTGACGGAAAAATCAGATATGTTACACGGAATGAAATATTGTAATGACATTTTTGGAAACGAACGTTAGGTATATTTCATATGATGCTATTGTACTGAATACAAATATTCTGTTCAATTTCTTTGATATTGCTGCACTTCGTTGCTGACCAAAGATTTGTAAAATGTATTTAAATGTGGTAAGTTTTAAGATGCGCTTTTAGTATTCTTAAAAATACAATAATCGACTTATCTGCGTGTATCAAAAATGTTGTGTTTGTTGACATTGCCTACGTTATTTCTGATGAAGACATCTGACTTACATCTTCTATTCAAAAGTTTCATTTTAATACTCCTTGAGATCAGTGCAGTTGTCATTTTTCCATGTGTGTTTCTAGACAACTGTTCGACGTCCTAACAGGGCTAGTATGTCAAACATAAAAACAGGTAAAATATATTTAAAAAAAGATATTGTATGGATTGGTCAACCTGTATATGTAGATACTTACTGTATGATAAAAATTCGCATCAAATTTATTTAGATCTAAATAATGTTTGTATATAACTTTACTTACAACATTGTTAGTTTCTAATAACGTTTACAAGAAACTGATCCTCGACGAAAATCTTAGTACCAACGAAATAATCCTTTTTTGGCACAGAAAATATGATGTGCATACCTCTTAGCAAACTGTAAATGTTTCCATGTTGTTCTGATGCCTAAAATATCTAGCATGGCCCCATTAAATAGAAATGGATATGTCTAATCAACAGCGACAAAAAATTAATTTTGTACAGGATCGTTATACGCTAGCACTTACAGTTAGATTCACTTTCTTAAACATGCAACTCAATTCAAAAACCGTATATAGGGTTTGTTATAAACCGTATATATGGTTTGTTATTGTCTTAATTGGAATAAGTACGGTATTTAGCTCTTATGACATTTTATGTTATAAAGTCAATTCTGGTATCAATGAATTCAGACAAAAATTTTCCATAATGCAAGTGGGATTACGGAGCTCTTTCCGATCGAGTCATAAGTACCCAAGATTTGTTAACCCCTTCGCTGCCAGACAAATATTGGAAAATTGGTTCCTATTTGCCAAGATATTTTCCAAGAAATTGACGTTAGTGTAAGAAATCAACTTATAACTAAAAAAACTATTCAATAAAACTAAATAAAACCTTATATTTTCTGAAAGATAATTGAAAATACTATTCAGCGAATATAATTTTATTCATTTTGGAAATTACATTTGTTGTTATTAAACTTTGATAAAAAAACCCATTGTTCTCCCCTCATGACGGCCCAGGCCGTCATGGGGCAGTATAGCGACATTTTCGCATGACGGCTCAGGCAGTCACGGGGCAGCGAAGGGGTTAAAATATTTTAGCTTTGCATTATTTTGAAAATGACAAATCATCTTACGTAGGCTAAAATTAAATTGTCCAAAATTTTTGGGTTAATCAAATTGTAAATGTAAACATCTAAAATGGAACTGTTGACAGAAGTTGTGTGTTTTAACAGCGCATTTTAAAAGATGCAACATGAAAGTGATATTCTGTATGTTTAAAAGGGTTTTATTGCACGTGATACGGTAAAAGATTATCAAAAATAGTGCCAAAGAGGTTCTATTTACTTTTAGAATTATTCACTCATTAGTTTTAAACAATTTATAGCATTATATCTGAACAATTTGGTTAAGATTATGCCAAAAACTTTGATATTATATGGCAGATTTGATTTTTTGGTGGCCATTTTGAAAATATGCAAATTAGATGATAAAAGAGACATTTCTGTTCCTCATTCTCCTAGTAAACCATTTAGTTTTAGTCTGTAAACATGAAATGTGGGATTTTTAAAACATAACATGTCAAAAAATGGTTAAAAAACAACATTATTATTGCATATTTGAGGTTTTGGCGGCCATTTTGAAAATATGCAAATTAGATGATGAAGAAGCCATTTTTCAGCTTGGCAACATTGTTTTTCGGATTCAGCATACCAAATTACCCTTAGAACTGATCTCAAACCCTTTTCTTCACAAAATGCCTTTGGGTGATAACTTTCCTGACTATTGTGGAAAATGAAGTAACAAGCAATTCCTTCATTTACCACAATGTTACAATGTTTTATACACAAAAAGACCACAAAAATATAAATTTTATTCACACGAAAGTGTTGTCCGCAATATCTTTGTATTTGGACTTCTGAAATTTTGCCATTTGGTAATGGGTTATTAGCTGCTGTTGCATATGGAAATATGATGGAAGCTGCATGCGGCGCTAGATCTATGATTGAAATTTTAATTATGAAAATTAGAAAAATAATTCCATTGCTTCCCTTATAAAAGTCATTTGACTGATGGGTTGCAAAACTGACATCACTCACTGCATTCTAAGCAAGGTCAGTCTGCAAAGACACTTATTTTGTTTTCTATATGTGCTTTTACTTGGGAAAGTATCATGAGGACAATAAGGGTTAAGAGCAGCCGTTTGCGGATACTTTTGAAACTTCCTGTGAATCAGGATATCGACAAAAGTGTCGTTGTTCCGCCATTATAAAAACCCAACCAAATCTGGATCACCATTTCATACCATTCACCATAAAAGGTTAGTGTTTCATGATATTGCTCATTTTTTGGTTACCCTTTCTTCATGTTCCTCTCATGTTTGATGCATATGCACAAGTTGAAAAACAAAATGATCTTATAATACAGGCGTGACCAATGTAGTTTGTACATGAAGTCTGATCACCGTGTAGGTTTAAAAGCTGCAGCATAGGTTAAGATCAGCATACTGATCATGATCTGCACCAATCTGCTTCATATTTGATACAGGTTACATGTCTGCTCTAAAGCTGTGGAGTTATCTCCCTTAATCCATATAGATATGATTGGGGAATGCTACAAATGAAATTGAACTAAATGATGGTAAAAAACAAAACTTAGTGACAAAAGCATACTAAAAATGATGTATCTAATCCCACAACCATTTCTGATGCCCTTGTAATCCATATTGTGCTCATGCATTAAACGTTTGTTGTTAAAAAAAATGACTTACAAGTAAAAACAGTTGATTAATATGAATACTAAATCATTTATTAGATCTACATATCAATGCTTTCCAACGAAAACCTTGTAACTGCAGCTTAAATCTAGCTGCACTTTCGAGGCTTTCATTGAAAAATGAGGATATAACTTTTTGGGGATTTGGTTTTTCCTGCTGAAATGAGTTCAGTGTTGAAAGTAGCTTTGAATGTATTTGATCCTCCCTCATGCACTTCTATGATTATTTGATGTTTTTGGTGCCATGCCAAACTTCGGGACTATTTTTACTTACAGCTTGACAGAGTAATTCAGAGGATGATGGAATTTTCAAGGCCAAATATCCTTAACCCATTTCCAAACAAGACTTGGTTATTAGATAGAAGAAACTTGGGAAAATAATAAGACAATAGAAGAAAATGCATTTGATATCTCCTTTTGCTGCATCTGTCTTTGCTATGTTTTTCATAGATTTTACCATTATATAATAACATCCAATTTGTTGTCTGCAGCATCTGATCATCACTATTTGTTGAAAAGACTGGGATTATAATGTCACTGGTTACATTTGAAAAGATAAGATGTTACCAACAATGTGCTGCTCCCAAATATCTTGTTTGCATTATTATCATTAATTTTGCGATTGTAGGAAGAAATAAATGATAACAGCCTTCAAAGAAAGAAAATGAATATTTTCTATCTAATAAATTCTGCATCATCTGCATCAGCTCAGTCTACAAAATGTCAAAATAGTAGACATCCATTATCTAACACAACTATTTGTCACTTTCCCTTACAAGAAATATCGGAACTAGTCTAACTTCAAAGGTGATTCAAGAATAAAGTTAATTAATGATGCTTGATATTTGTAATGTATCAGTTATAGCATGGAACGCATTCAGAGAAAAGGAGAAAATGCTGATTATCAGCATTTTCTCCTTTTCTCAGATTGCTTTTCCAAAATATTCTGCATTCAGGTTGTCGAAGCTGTAACATGCATTGCTTAGAAAAGGGATAATGGGACAATGGGTGTCTCCTCCAAGTGTCTAATTATGCCCAATCATGCTCTAGCCATGTCGAGTCTAGCCAGAATTATGTTGTCTGACCCCTACTTGATAACCTCCCTTGTTTACTAGAATTACAAACCCCATTGTGTCATAGATAATTATGTCATTTTCTGCATAACCCTGCCAGACTCATGGTGTCATTTCTGTTACAATTTACCCCTATGAATGAAGAGAAAAAAGGCCTTGACTAAAACTTTTCCCAAAAAATTGGATCATGAGATTCAAAATGTTCACCAATTTCCTGCAACCTGTATTGTAAGTTCGATCTGTGCATTCATAATGTGTAACATGCAGTGCAGGTCTGCTATCAATCATAACCCTATAGCCAACTCTAAGCTCTATGCTGCATACAGAAACATCATTAGAAAAGAAACATTTTCCTTTGTGAACTGACTGCATGAAAGTTTGGGGTTTTAACAAACCCTGGTGTAGATATCTTATCAAAAGGCTTTCAAGATCAATGAGTAAAAAAAAGTAAAGTAAAATTCTGTTGAAAAGTAAAATGCAGTAGCAAACAGTCACAAGTTGACAAATGAGTTACTTTGTAGACATAATTCTTAGTTTTTTCCCCCTGCGAAAAAGTTCATGAAATTATGATGAACGTTCATGAAATGCAAAATTTGCCTTTCATGAATTTCAAGAAGTTCTTGAACTTTTGTTCTTGAACTTCGGAAGTCAGCCAAGTTCATGAAACAGCAAGTTCATGAACCACTGAAGTTCACCAACAAAAGTTCAAGAACTTCTGAAGTTCATGAACTTCTGAAGTTCAAGAACTTCTTGCAAGTTCATTAAAGGCAAATTTTGCGTTTCATGAACTTTCATCATAATTTCATGAACTAAGTTATTTACTACACAATATGTGGGTGGGGAATTGTAAAACTGAACATTTAAATTTGTTAAATTTAGTCAAAAGAACACTCACCAATGTTGTTTTACTTGGTTTAACTGTTCAGTGAGCTTCTTTATCTCCTGATTATTCTTAAATATGAATGTAAATTATGACAATAAACATTTTTTTTTTGAAAAAAAAGTCAGACAAGCAAATTCCCTCCAATTCTCTGATAAACAGGAAGTGATGTCATGTAATAGACTGGAAACTTGAATAAAATTAGACTGGGAGGTCTGATTTCACCCAGTTAATTCTGTATCTTGTGAACTATATGAAAAACAGATGTACCATTTTACACATGGATATATTATGCTAAGACTTTTCGTTTAAGACCATGACCTTTGACCTTGTGACCTTGACTTTGAAGTTTAACCTAAATGTACTTTATAGATAAGTTCATGAACTAGTTCATGAACTTTCGCAGTAGTTCTAGAACTTTTTAAGCTTTTCATGAATTTGATAGAAGAAATTCATTACAAAGCCAATTTATAATTCTGTTTAGGTTCAGAGATTCCTTGTCACAAACACTGGTTAATAGACACTGGATGATCACAAAAGTAGCTAGCAGAAGGTTAGCTAGAAACAGACCTTAGTCAGTCGTTTAGCAATTATTTAGATAATTTAGTCAGCAGCTAAACTGTTCTTTCTGCAGCTTATTGATTTCTCCATCCATTTTCAAAATCATTGAAATTTAAATATATGCAAAACTGCTTTGTCAGGGTTGAAACAGCCTTGCTATTAGTTTGTGAATTGGTACTTTTTATAATTGTTGATTTTAGTAGCCAACATATGTTATCTATTGATGAAATGGTTGACTCCTTCAGGAACTTTGGAATTAAAATGCAGACCTATTTTGTTTCTTTAAATGGAGGTTCATGAACTAAACATAATAAGTTCAACAACTTTCAAAATGTTGGTAAAAAGTTCATGAACTATGAATTTAGGAAATTCAAAGTTCATGAACGTGTTTATTTGTTCATGAAGTTCATGAAATGTTCAACAAAGTTCATCAACTTCGTAAAAAGTTCACCAACTTTGAATTAATGAAACTGGATGTTCATGAATTTTTAATGCTAGTTCATGCAATTTCATGAACTCCATAAAAAGTTCATCAAAGTTCATGAACTTCGTGAACTTTTTTCGCAGGGGTCGCCATTAATTGCTAGTTACACACTAGAGCCCTAAATTATGACATACAACAGTAATTTCAGGAAATGTTTTTTTCCTTCTTTTGATGCATCATTCACAGAATGATAATTATGATTTCTCATAATTTACTATGACTTAACCCTTTCCCACACGGCAAGATTTTATGGAGGTTCAATTTGTAAGATGCTGCAGATGATAAGAATGACGATGAAAAAGACATGATTTGTGTAAAATATGGCCAGGAAAATATTGAGACAAAAGGAGAAACTGCTGGTTATCAGCAGTTTCTTCTTTTGTCTCAATGTTTTCCCAAACCATTTCTTCACGGGATGTCAAAACCAGGTCTTGTTTGGGAGAGGGACTGGGTTAATTATCCCTTCCCCCAAACAACACCTGGTTTTGACATTTCCTATAGGAAAGGTTTGGGAAAACTTTTAGGCAAAAGAAAATATGCTCATTAAAACCAGTACTTTCTCCTTTTGCAACAATATTTTCTGTGCTATAATGTGATGAAATCTTATGTATTATAATCCATTCTGTCATGTGTAGCAGCTTGAAATTAAATTGGCACTCATCTTAGGAAAAAGAAATAAAAAAAACGATAAAAGCCATGGTAATACAGTTACTAATTATAGACACTGACTAGGAATAATTTTGCACTGCTCCCATCGAAATTTCAGTTTTTAACTTTAAAAAAAAATCCCTAGGTGAGAGAAATTTAAAGTTTTCCCCACCATGTAAAATCCCTGTGATTTACAACTTTGTCTGTGACATAGCATTATCTGGGGATAAACAGGCTAGAATCTGATGCTTAACCCTTTCCCAAACAAGACCTGGCTTTGGCATGGCTATTTTATAAGACTCAGGAAATTATTGAGACCAAAGAAGACAAAACTGGTAACCAAAATTTTCTCCTGTTCCCTTAATATTTTTGGTGCTATATTGTACTCAAAATCTAACTTCATCAACTTCAGTTTTGTCATCTTCAACAGCTTTTGAAATCACAAATTGGGCTGGTCTAAAATTTTCAGGTTTGAGAAAGCGTTAAATCTCATAGAGGCTTAATTAGAGGAACTTTTAGACGTTTATTATACCCAGTAAAGTTTTTCTGCTGGTTGTAAAATGTTTTTCCAGCACATTTCCTCCGCCATTACCCCTGTAACTGGTTCCCATAATTTACCAGTTCCCTGTAAAAAGTGTTGATTGGCTCCCAATTTTGCTTGTCAAGAATCAATCTGCAGCAGAAAGCTTTTTGGCAAGGGCTTCTTAACCTTGTGTGAGGAAAAATTGGCTTCTCAATATCTAACCATATTGTAATAACATGATCGGTAGGTGGAATTTGATCATGAAAATTACATTTCCATGTTAACTATGATCACACCCCAGTGTTGCTTTGAGAGTAAGCTGAAGCATTTTAAATCAAAACGATGTTACGAGACAATACCCCATTTGTGACAAAGTTTGTACTTTATTAATTTAATGTAGATGCATATTTATTTTGTGTTCATTGCTGTTTTGTTGTCCTAGACAATTACCCACTTTGTCTAGAGTTACAAGAGTGTAGGAATCTTTGGAAATATTAGCTTCTCTGAACATTTGACTTCTCCTGCGAAAAAGTTCATGTAAGTTCAAGAACTGTTCTAGAACATTGAATGGCACTTCTAGAACTGTTCTAGAACATTTAAAGAAGTGCAATTTAATGTTCTAGAACAGTTTTTCAACTTTGATGAACTTTTCGCAGGGGTTGACAATGTCCCATGTATTTTAAATGTTTTTGGGAACCATTGCGAATTTGTACATCTAAACTAATTTGAAATCCCCATGCATGTCACTCCAGAACAGTCTCAGGAAGATCAAAGAATGTGTGTCTGGAAACCCAAGACCATGTGTTTTCTCTGTGTAATTGTTGATTTGATAAAATCTTTGTTTTATTTCATCAAATGAGCCGTGACATACTATAGTGGGCTTACTGTGACTTGAAAGGCACTTTTATTATGGCAGATGCTGTTTAGACATAGAGTTACTTCTATACTGAAAATTTGTTTTAGTTATGCCCAATATTTAGATATGTTTCAACATTCCAATGCAAGGCAACTGAAATTCGACAAAATAGAATAGTAAGAAGTACAGCCACCTGGTTAAAATGTCTAAGAAAATTAAATAATGCTAATTGTTTATCAAGGTGCCATTTCCTTGGCAGATCTCGAGATATCTGAGATACATGTATTATTTTGTCTTGTCCAATCACATGGCTTGTACTTCAATTCAGAAATGTTGGTGAATACAGTCCCTGAAATTTATCATTAGGAATGTTATTGCTCAGGTACTCTTTGTGTAAATGCCTGGAAATCCTGTTAATTATTTTGTGAATCGGTAGACAGATTAACTATTTCCTACCTAATATATTTTATTACTCCTCAGATATAAAAATGATGTAAGCTTTTATCACTGGCACATGCTTCAAATTGTTGAGTTGTATTTGGTTAACCCTTTCCCAAACAAGACCTGGTTTTGACGTCCCTAATAGAAAAGGCTTGGGAAAACATTGCAACAAAAGAAGAAACTGCTGATAACCAGCAGTTTCTCCTTTTGTCTCAATATTTTCTGTGCTATATTATAAACAAATTCTGTCTTAAATAAGGTCCATTTGTCATCTGGAAGAGCTTTTGAAATGGAGATTTTTAAAATTTGCTGTTTGGGAAAGGGTTAAATGATAGAAGTACCAACTTGAAGCAGTAACACTTTATTGGTAACAACATTTTCAAAATGTAAGCTATTCTTTACAAAAACATGCAAGAGTCAATGTAGATTGACACAGCTCCTAGAACAAGAGTCTTATTTCTTTGTTTGCCAATTCAGAATTCTCAGAAATAATCATCTTGCTTTTGCTGGCAGAAAGGTGTAAGGTACTGCATGCTTGTTCTAAATTTGATTTCAATTGAGGTAACAGATGACCTAAGATACAAGGGGCGTTCATTAAAGAGTTCCCCTACTTTGGTTGAGATAGGAAGTTGAAATCTTACACATACATTACCATATACCTCTATAGGTCACATGAAAATTTGCAGCCCTGAAATGTAATTTGTTTGCCATTTCCATGTGCTGAAGTTAAGTAAGGTAGCGTGATGGAGCAAGCAGTCATCAGATTCCCGTATTTGAAAGGTCTCACTTCCAAGGAGGCATTTGATGAGAAGAAAGAAGTATGTGGGGATGATGTCTCATCATATGACGTTGCCAAACACTGGCATACTCAGTTCAAGTGTGGGCGTAAATCTGTGGATACAGCCCGATTCCGAGGCGCCCACAGTCTGTCATTGGTGATGTCACCATCAAGTCAAATAAGGTTTCGGGCACAATCTAGGGTGTTCTACAGAGGAAGTCTACAAAACTGCATTAAACAATGGGAGAAGTGTGTCTCTCTGGCTATAGGCCATGTAGAGAAAGATTAATATTTGTGCCAAGTTTCAATTCTCTTGGCTGATTGGAAGAAGGTCAGGGGAAATCTTTAATGAACGTCCCTCGTAGCACACAAAAAGGATGGGCAGCATTGCAATGGCAATTTTTTTGCTAGAAATAGACAAGATTTAAATCCCGGTCCCACTGCACTTTCGGATGCAAAGAGGATATAAAACGTACAAAAAATCTTGCTTTCCGTTAGAAGTCCCTTTCCATCCGTTGGAAGTCCGATGTGTACTTATTGCATACGTTTTATCCAATGGGCATCCGTCAACCGTAATTTCATCCGCGCAAGAAGTTTTGGGCTGCCCAAAACTTTTAGAACGGATGAACCTTCCATCGTGTACGATATAAATCCGCAATATATACGAGCAACAGACGTTCTATGTCCGTTATCAGTCCGTTGTATCCTTTCTCCATCCTATAGGCATCCTTGAAACTCAAATCAACCGAAACTGAAAGGGGATTGACAGGGGAACGATAAGGTACACGGAACTTCTATACATCGTTAGCAGCACGGAAATAGAAAGGATGTAAGCATATGCTTCGTGTATATGAAGTATACAAAGGGAAAAAAGAGTTTTTATCTGGGATGTATTCCGTATATTTAGCTGACATCCGCTCCCATTCACCAGGCTTCCCACGAATATCCGTTTAACATCCCCGCTATGTACTACTGACGTGCGCTCTTTTCCGTTATATTTTCGCCATTTTCTAAAAGCGGATGAAAACGGATGGTACCACTACCGAAATTTTGCTCGTCCGCTATGTCCTTTTTGCATACGTTTTTGTCAATCTGCCAGTGGGACCGGGCCTTTACAGTTATGACTCTTAGTTGGTGCATGTGTTGTTATAAAATCTCATAACTACGGCTTGCGCCATAGTTACAAGATTGTATAAAAACACCAATGGAAATTATAACGATTTTTTGTCCGAAATTACATTACGGTTAACTTGACAAAATAGTTCCCTATTCTCCATCTACCTGCATCAGTATTTCAAACCAACTCTGTCTTTTGAAAAAGGAATTCTATATGTTATGAGGTTGTCATATGATGGATATCGTTATGGCTAATTAGGTTGTTGCTCTCAATTACTCTGCGACTTCAAGTCCAACTTTTAACGAGCTGTCAGCATGCAATAGCGTCTCCTAGATACCATTTCTTCTCTTGAAGCCTAAATCTTCAACAAACTACAGAAAATTTTGATTTAACCCTTTCCCAAACGACAAAAATTTAGGCTTGTCCAATTCAAAAGCTGCTACAGACGACAAAATGGATCATAATAAAGATTGGAATTGTGTGTGATATAGCCAAGAAAATATTGCGGCAAAAGGAGAAACTGCTGGTTATCAGCAGTTTCTTCTTTTGCCTCGATGTTTTTCCAAGACTTTTCTATTATGAACGTCAAAACCAGGTCTTGTTTGGGAGAGGGTTAAAATTGCATATTCATTTCGATAATTGTTAGTCTTTATTCATTTCAATAATTGTCAGTCTTAACAAACCAGTTTCCCAAGAAAAGAAATATGGTTGTCATTTGATAGATATCATAATGGCTAATTAGGTTGATGCTTCTAATTGCACTGTGACTTGAAGTCTGTTTTACAAAGTAATGAGTGTACATCATGCAATATTCTTGGCTTAAAACAAGTTAAAAGCTTCCCATGGATTAAATCTTAGCAGTGTATTGACCAGATGAAATCATGAAAAAAATTATTCAGAAAGAACTATGATGAATTTTAACCAAACTGTTGCTTTCTCAATAAAAGATACCAAAAACAGGGATTTGGAGTTTGCTGTACAATGAAAGATCTGGTTTCTTTTCTGTGAAAATTATCTTTCTCCCATCGGGTATATACAAGAATTCCATTTATATTTCTACCATGTATTTAGTCCTATAGCATAAAACATAGGGATAAATATTATACTGGAAATCACGAAAAATAATTTGATTTTACGCAGAGTCTCACGAAATTCATTCAAAATAATAGCTCTTGAACATGATAAAGTAGATACTGCTAACATAGGACTGTCATATAATAATTCAATAAAACATCTAAAATAAATCCTACTATTTTCTCTCCATGGAAACCACATATGATGTGTCACACAAAATGGGATTCTTAAAATTGAAAATTTTAAAGGAAACAAGAGCATGTTTGTTACCTTTTTAAGATAGTCAACACCAGTCCTAATAAGGTCACATGAGGTCAGAACTTATTGCTGACGTCACAAGCTTCTGCAGTTGAATTTAGTGCCAAATTTTTCTAACAAGTAGATCTAACTTCCTTTTTTATGTTGGATAGAAACACTGTCCATATTTGCTTGTTCCTTTTAAGGTAGTGTATCCCTAATAAGATTCGCGCGACGTCGGAATGATTCGAGCGACATCAAAAACATTTGGCGGTGGAAAGTTCCACGCCAAATGTTTACGACTTAGTGCGAATAAGTTCGGATAGGTAACGACG
Source organism: Fragum sueziense (assembly GCA_963680895.1). NCBI lineage: Eukaryota > Metazoa > Mollusca > Bivalvia > Cardiida > Cardiidae > Fragum > Fragum sueziense. The sequence continues at coordinate 27,346 of CAVMGG010000584.1, forward strand.
CCACTCCAAAAAATCTGATGCTTTATGAATCTCAAAATGGCCACATTACGGGTATTCTACCTAATAGGTAGCTGACTTACTGCATGCATGGATTGCAGCCCTGTCTTCACTCCCATTCTCTATTTTGTCTTTCTCCCAACTTAGAATTGTGAAATTCAAAACTATTAAAATTTATTTTTTGCTCTTCAGAAAAAGATATAACTGGGGCAAAGGAGAAAAGTTGTATAGACATGACAATTTGACATGAACCTGCTTATATATTGAACAAACAAAAATGAATCATAAGTGCTAAAGTATGTTGGGCCATTAAACAATCTTGTGTTTAGATGTTTACTTCAAGTATAAAGTCAAATATTTAAATAACTCTTGCCAAATTTGACCACCAGTTTATTTATAGATGTTAACCCTTTAACAAACAGCCGCGATCGCCGTGATTTTCCCCCCATCGCTGCGATTTGCCGTGATGCCCGGAAATTTTGAGTGGAAAAACGGGGTTGGCTGCGATGGCTAATCACCGCAATTTTCCACTCGAATTTTTTTGTCCCCGGCGGGCGAGTGTTGTAGGCAAAAATCGCGCGAGCTGTACTGTAGTTAAATGAACCCGTAATAGAAATCCTGGATCTGTCACTGTAAAAGGGACAAAGGATTAAATTGTTTTGGTATAGTAGTAGGTGTCTTGAAGTAACTTTTTCTTTCTAAACCCTTAGTCATGCTAATAAAGTATCACTAATAGCCATATATGGTGATAAATACTCTATGACAAAGGTAACCTGAATCATTATTCATCAGGGTTGTAGCCCATATATTACAGGGTGACACCTTGACTTACATTGATTAGAGGCCATGATTCTGACCAGTGATGGTGTCACACCACTGTAAATTATACATGAAAATTGTTTATGTCAACCTTAACCCTTCTCATGCTGTTAAAATGATCATTATATCCCCCACAACGAAGTTATGGGGGGGGGGGTATACTGGAATCAGGTTGTCCGTCCGTCCGTCCGTCCGTGGACATAATCTTGTGTCCTCTTCTCCTCCCACAGTTTTTGACCAATTTTTCTGAAATTTTATCAGGATGTTTCCTATCATATGAAGTTGTGCACCTGCAATTTTCATCTTGATCCAGGCATCAGTTTCAGAGTTATGCTACTTTGAACTTTTTAAGGGGGGGGGGGGGGGGGGGGGTTAGTAGTCAAAATTTACAATTTCGTTTCCGTGTGTTAACTCGAGAACCGTTTGGCCTAGGATCATGAAACTTTACACAGTTGTTGTCTATGACCTAAGGAGGTGCCCTATTGTTTTGGGGTCACAAAGGTCAAGGTCACAGTTGGACTTTGTTTAAAATCCGTTTCCATGCTCTAAGTCAAGAACCTTTTGATCGATAGCACTTTTTCAGTGACAAGGCCCAAGTGGGGGTATTCGTCTGCTTTGCGACAGTTCTAGTTATTCCTGCTTTGACAAAAGCTTTGCCAGACAGTGTAGGCTAAGATCAGCCTGCACAGACATGCAGTCTGATCTTAGCCCACACTGCCTGCTTTATTTTGAATTATTGTAACAAAACTTTGAGATAAACTAATTGAAATGTCTCTTAAATTGGCGATTTGTTTGAAACAAAATTTAAAGTCAGCAGGACAAGAGTTAATTGTTAGGTAAGAAGAACAATGTTGTAAGTGTGTGTCTGTACCATATGCACTTAAAATAGTTTTGCATGGACTCCTCAAAATGATCATAGGTCATTGGTCATTTACCTAGAATATTAAAGCTACAGGGCAGGTGGGTTTCTATAAGGTGTCCAAAAATTAACTGCTGTTTATTCTGTGTAAGTTATAAATGAGCTATTCTCATATTCATCTTCCAAACAATTCTTTTTTGTCCCTGGATGATATACACTTAGACAAAAATTATGGATAACATAAGAACCATTACATAAGAAAGCTCTCATTGCGAACATTGGTTCTTTACTTCTTCTGTGATAAATTATTTTCATTCTTCATCTAATAGATGCCGGTGGCCGTAGCGCAGTCGGTAGCGCATCTACCTCTCCCTCGAGAGGTCCCGGGTTCAATACCCAGCCATGGCAAATACCCTTTCTGACGAAAAAATTTACCCATCAATGGTTTGATATTGTAAACCTATATGTTGGCGAGTAGCTGGAGGCTCAGTTAGGGTGTTATGGTAGTACTGGTATGAGAAACAGCAGGAATCTAAATTGGTTATAAGGTGCTCCAGTCACTGCTATATGACCATCCATTACATCAAATATTTCATTTAACCCTTTCCCAAACAAGACCTGGTTTTGACGTCCCTAATAGAATTGGCTTGGGAAAACATTGAAACAAAAGAAGAAACTGCTGATAACCAGCAGTTTCTCCTTTTGTCTCAATATTTTCTGTGCCTTATTTTACACAAATCCTATCTTTAGTAACTTCCATTTTGTCAATTGTGGCAGTTTTTGAGGTGGATCACCCTAAAATTTTGCTGTTTGGGAAAGGGTTAAAATATACCAGATGAAAGAACATCTACTAGACAACAAAATTCTGTCTCTTTTATAAGAAATTTTGAGAGTTCAAAATTTATACAAATCAATTGAATGTCATGCATGTTGATCCAATTTTCTTCTCAAATGTAACAATAATAAAGACTGCATTTTTTGTTCCCCATAATACAATTTTTTTGCTATTTTCTAATTTTCCGTCACTGTGATTAAATGAACAGTCATGAAATTTCTCGTAAATCCCTCTGACTTGCTGTGTAGAGGTTCGTTTTTTCGCCATCAATGTATTCCGTCGGTGTTGTTATAAAATCTTGTAACTATGGCTTTATCGAAGCTGTAGTTACGAGATTTTATAACAACACAGACAGTTTGTCAATACAAAACGGTAAACCCTGTCTGTTTTTAGAACAAGTTCATTGTCATAAGAAAAAAAATCTATATACTCACATTTAAACGCAAAATATCTATACCTTGTTGTAGCGAAAATTGTTTTAGTTCACCACAAGTAGAATGATTATGTCTGAAATCTCTTTATCCTTTTTCCAAAACAAGACTTGCTTTTTGCATCTGTTACACGAAAAAGCTTGGGAAACATAAAAGCAAAAGAAGAAAATGTTAATAACCAGCATTATAATTTTGCATCTTGCTCCCATTTTTTCAGTGATATAAAATAATGTACACAAATTACATCTTTCTGTCACTCTTTTTTGTCTGCAGCAGCTTCTAATTTTGACAGTTAGGTAAATTAATCAAGCGGTTTGTGAAAGCCTAACTTGTCTTGCTCTTCAGTGATATGCAACATCAAAAGTAACTGCCTGCGTAATAGACACAAACAGTATTTGTTTTTGTCAGAAAATTTCTGGATAAAAGAAAACACACTGTTGTATGACAAATTGGTAAAAAAGCAGCAACATTTATTTTCTTTTATATCTCTGGTGGTGAACTTGACCAAAGCGAGGGAAGTTTTTCGCGAATACAAGGTACAGTTATTTTGCGTTTAAATGTGAGTTTAAAGATCTGATTGGATAGTTTTTCTAATAACAATGAATTTGTTCTAAAAATAGACCGGGTGTAGCGATATGTATTGACAAACTGTCTGTGTTGTTATAAAATCTCGCAACTACGGCTTAATCGAAGCCGTAGTTACGATATTTTATAACAACACCGACTGAATACTATAATCGCAAAAGAACGTCCAACGCTTTGGCCGAGTTCACCACCAGTGTATATAAACATAAAGAATAATAGGGGTGCTTTGTTTATTTTTCAATTAACTTAAAAAAAAGATAATAATTTATATCCATTGGCATTGCAAGATATCAATATTAAGGGGTCATCTGTACAATATATATATATATCTATCGTCAGCACAGGCAAGTCAAACCCTTGTAACTCCAGCTTATTCAAGCTGTAGTTACGAGGTTTTGACTCCCCACTAACGCTATTTCATTTCCTCGAATTTTTCTGTCGGTCGCAAACGTCTGCGAAGTGAAGTTACATTCACACTTTAAGGTAAAATGCAAACTTTTAGAATTCAACCCACTTGTAATGCATAACCTATACTAAGGAACATAAACAACTTCAATATAAATATTATGACATTAGAATTAATAATTTCAGAGACTATTCATCTCTCACGGTGCATCTGTAAGACATTTGCTGCATTCAAATCGACATCATATTATACTTTTGGAGACAATTATCGTCATCTGGTATTTATCATTCAGAAATTGTTCGGATTCTGCCACAACAATTACCAGTATGGACAATTTTATTTGAATATTGAATATTGTTGCTTGATACAGTTATTTAGGAATTCTTGGTTTAAACAAGAAATATTACAGAACTGTTGTTTTAATAAACCAAATCAACTGTTTTGTTTTGGTATTAAATTCACTGGGAAAAAAACCCCAACAGATTATATTCTAATTCATAAAATGATCATACCCGAGATGTGACTTACTGTGAATGATTATACATGTATGCTGTTGAATGCAGTGTTAAACCCCATTCAATAAACAACAGCAAAGAAGACAAATATTCATCAAAGTTCTCAGTGTAAAAAGTGCCAAACCAAGAAAAAAAGAGCCAGTAAATTGTTCATGAGGTTACAGAGGAAAGATAATAAGATTGCAGACATTGATAAGGCATTTTTCAAAGCCGATGACAATTGAACATAGCAGAAATAAAGAGCCCAGAATTGTTTATTGATGGGCATTTTAACCCTTTCCCAAACAGCAAAATTTCTGGGTGATCCACTTCAAAAACTGCCACAAATGACAAAATGGAACTTATTAAAGACAGAAATTGTGTAAAATATGGCATTCTAGAAAATACTGAAACAAGAGGAGAAACTGCTGGTTATCAGCAGTTTCTTCTTTTGCTTCAATGTTTTCCCATGCCTTAATTTTCTTTTAGGGATGTCAAATTAAAACTAAAGTTTTATAGTCCATGGGCGGATCTAGAGGGGGTTTGGGGGGTTGGGGATCGGAAAATGGCATGATAAAGGTTGGCTACGACTGAGCACAATAGAAAGGACAAGGAGATAAATTCCATGGTTTTCTGATCAATATGGCCTGTACCTTTGTTAACCTGTAAGAGTCCTTATATAGGATTTATGTCCATCTTGTTGTCAAGCTTTGCTAGAACTTCACAATAGATCCTAGAAGGTCATTATAATATCAGGGAAAGACAATTGGCAGAAAATATAGATGGAGCCCACAACAAGATTTTTTTTATCATTGATATATTTTAAGGAACTTCAAAAGAGTCTTGAATTAGCTTCTCAGCTTACTCTTTTCTAGTTAACTTTTGCAGTAGATTGATTGATTTGATTGATTGATTGATTGGTTGATTTATTGATTGTGACAATTGACTATTACTTGATCTAACATCAGTCTAGCATGTTACTACTTGACCAACTTTACTACAAAAATACATTAAAGTAGTATAAAAGCAATACAGTTGCTGGGCAAGAAGAAACAAAATTGATACCTAAAGTCATATTTCCGAGTTTACTGAACAATATGATTTTTACAAAACCATGATATTGTACCTGTTGAATTCATTGCAAGATTCAAAGACAAAAAATTTCCACCACAAGACCAAATTCCTGTATATCGTCGCTTTTCTGCAAAAACCTCGTATCTGCAGCTTGTTTTAAGCTGCAGAAACGAGGTTTTTGCAGAAAAGCAGCGATATATTGTCCACTGTCCAAATTTATATGAAGTGATTTATTAGGAGTAATTATTTGAATTAAGTCAATTATTCATCCAGTATTCTCCTTCCCCATCAATAATAATAATGGTAAGATCGATATAATTTCTTGAAACAAGAAACCGGCAGTCTACCGACCAGAAAATATTCTGTCTTGGAATAATTATGGTACCACAATGCACTCCACAAACTTGTAGATTCCAGTCCCTGATAATGGCCTGCATGTCTTGGCCCCGGTTTCTCAAAAAAAACTTAAGTACGTTCTCGTGCTCAAATCTGAGCACTGTGCTCAAATCGCACGAAATCCACATGAACTTCAATCGAATACCCTTCAACATTGGAGAGTATTCCTTTGAAGTTGAGCATGTTGTCATGAGTTTGTACTTAAGTTTTTTCGAGAAACCGGGGCCTCAGGTCCTCTGAAGAGCTGACATTGAGATTCCCAGATAGATTAGGGACTTGAGAAACATTGAGTCAAAAAAAGAAAATGCTGGTGACCAGAAAATATTCTGTCTTGGAATAATTATGGTACCACAATGCACTCCACAAACTTGTAGATTCCAGTCCCTGGATAATGGCCTGACTATAGCTAGGTTCTCCGAAGAGCTGACATTGATGAGGTTCCCTGATAGAAGAAGCTTGAGAAACATTGTGTCAAAAGAAGAAAATGCTGATGACCAGCATTTTCTCCTTTTGACTCAATGTTTCTATGCTGTAACTTGTTGATTTTCTTATATTAATCCTTTCCCAAACAAATCTGGTTTTGCATGACATCTGTAATAGAAATGGCTTGGGGAAACATTGAGACAACAGAAGAAACTGCTGATAACCTGAGCAATAACAGAATAATGGCTTGAAGAACTTCATCTTATATGGGCGAGCAGCTGGAGGCTCGGGTAGGGTGTTGTGGTAGTACTGGTATGAGAAACAACAGGAATCCATGGTTAGATGCTCCAGCCTCCGCGATATGACCATAGCTGTTGAAAACCGCGTAAAAGCCCAATAAACAGCACCAAATGTTGTGAATCCTCTATGTGAGAGAGCAGCTGGTGGCTCAGTTTGGATATTGTTGTGGTACTGGTGAGAGAAATGTAACCAGGAATCCATGGTTAGGTGCTCCAGCTGCCATGATACAACCTATCATAGCAGTTGAAAACAGCATTGAACCTTAGTAAAATAGATGAATAAAAGAAATATGAAGCCAAGTGTTAGTTCACAATGACAAATTGGTAATTACTGTAATAGGTCAGATGATGGAATAAGACAAAGTGATGCTTTAATTGATTGCCCTACAAATATGTGATTAAATTCTCTTATTTGATGATTTTTCAAACATTTGCATGACATTATCACAAATTGAATTACAAAATACTTCCAACAAATATTTTGTAAATTAATTTCTGTACAAACATGATGTTATTATCAGAGACACCAAGACATCACAATCAAAAAATATCTTTAAGTTTCATACAAGATAAAAAAACGACCCCAAATAACTTGGAAAGATAAACATTTGCATGCTAGTGAGAGCTCTTTAATCCCAAGACATTTCTTGACAAAGCTATTTAGTTTGGGATAAAAGATGGAAGCGGACACATTTTGCCAATATCAATTATCAAAAGTTCCTTCAGGAGTCCTCACGGCTTATGTTTTGACTGTAGACATAGAGAAAGAATCATGTATTCTTTGACTTATCTCAAATCTGCTTTTTTTTTTTTACAAAAAGCTCTCTTTCTAGAAAAGCAACAGTAATTGAGTGAATTGTATCCCATAATCAAAGCAGATATCCCAAAGAGCTATACAATGATTTGCCCCTCAAGCATTTCTTGACTCATGACGCTGTTAGTTAGGAAAGAAAGATGAAAAGCTTAACTTAAGACAATTTGCCATTATGATGGTTTATTATGCCTTGACTGCAGACAAAAAGAAAGCGACACATCTACTTTGACATATTGTCCAGTTTGTCCCCTGAGAAAAGTTAATGTAAATTCAAAAACTGTTCTATATATAGAACATTCTAGAACGTTATATGGCACTTCTAGAACTGTTGAACAGTTCTAGAAGTACCATTTAATGTTCTAGAACATTTTAGAACCCTTCTAGAACATTCTAGAACAGTTTTAGAACTAGAAATATGTTCTTGAACTTTCTTCACAGGGGTTTGGTCAGGGTAAAAAGTTCCTAGAAACACCAGTTGTATCCCATTGAGATTTATTTACAATTGTCTTCCCAACATCTCTTGCCTTATAGCTCTTTTCTTAGGGATGAAAGATGGAAAGCTGAGACATTTTGCCAATATCAATTATCAAAAGTCCCTTCATGAATCATCATGGTTAATGCTTGGACTGTAGACAAAAAGAGAGAGAGACATGTCTGCTTTGATATAGCTCAAATTAACTTTCCAGCTTTTTCAAAGCAGAGCATTGCTGTCCCTGGATAGTTCTTGCCAAAGCTTTTTTGCTCCACTGGCCGAACTGGCCGAAGGCCAGCGGGCTATTGTCATGGCGTTGTGTCCGTCGTGCGCCCGTGCGTGCGTCCGTCCGTCCGTTAACTTTTTCTTTAAACATCTTCTCCTCTTAAACCAGTGGGCCAATTTCGACCAAACTTGGCAGGAATGTTCCTTTGGTGACCCCTTTCAAAACTTGTTCGCGAATTTTTGATTCGTCAAAAAATGTGGGCGTGGCAGGGCGGGGCTTATCAGACTTAGAGAAATCATAAGAAAATGAATAAATTTTGAAAAGAGAGACTAAAAGAACATTCCTGCAAAGTCTGGTTCAAATTGGCCCTATGGTTGATTTTTAAAGAATTTTCTTATGATTTCTTGTCTGATAAGCCCCTTTCTCCCTGCCACAGCCACATTTTTTTACAAATGTAAAAATGTGTGAACAAATTTTGAAAAGAATGACTCAAGGCACATTCCTGCCAGGTTTGGCTCAAATTGGCCCAATGGTTGATTTTTAAAGAATTTTCTTATGATTTCTTTAAGTCTGATAAGCCCCTTTCTCCCTGCCACGCCCACATTTTTTGACGAATCAAAAATTCGCGAACAAGTTTTGAAAAGGGTCACCCAAGGAACATTCCTGCCAAGTTTGGTCGAAATTGGCCCACTGGTTTAAGAGGAGAAGATGTTTAAAGAAAAAGTTAACGGACGGACGCACGGACGCACGACGGACACAACGCCATGACAATAGCCCGCTGGCCTTCGGCCAGTTCGGCCAGTGGAGCTAAAAAGCCTTGAACTTGTAGGTCGTCCAAAGGCGTGACTGTGTGGTAATGGGTTAAGGGGCTAATCCTTCCCAAACATAACAGGTATTTTCTTCTTTTGCCTCAATATTTTCTTTGCCAACTTTACATTCCACACAAATCCTATCTTCATCAATATTCTTTATGTCATCTGTAGAAGGGGTTCTGAAATTGGAGTGGTCTTACAATTTGCTGTTTGGGAATGGATTAACGTACCCTCGCTTTTCAACGAAAACCTTGTAACTGCAGCTTGTTTCAAGCTGCAGTTACGTGGTTTTCGTTGAAAAGCGACAATATTTTGCCTTTAAATGAATCATGATGGTAAATGTTTTGAGTGTAGACAGCCACAGAGAGCCATGTCTACTTTGACATATCTCAAATTAACTTTTCCACTGATAAAAACTTCCCTCCTCAGAGATAGGAATTCTTTGTGACAATAGGAAGATGCTTCTTGAAACATCTTCAAGCTTTTTGATCTTGGGACTTTTTAGACTCCCACTTAATTGTAGGATCACAACCCATTATCAGATACCAAACACTTTGCGCAACTTTAGGCATCATCTGTGACAACGGAAGTTGACGCGGGTATCCCTCGTCTGATTTCTATTGCCAAGGATGACACCAGAAATTGATGATGGTATTCTACCATCAATTTTCATTGCTACCGATGATGCGGGAAAATGCTTGAAGTGTTTGATATCCAATGATATGGGTTGTAACCTTAATGGCATTCGTCATATCGTCGGTGGGGAGTCAAAACCTCGTAACATCAGCTTATTCAAGCTTTAGTTACGAGGTTTTGACTCCCCACCAGCGATATCATCCTGTCCCTATGTGCCACCTGATCTACAGGGCTACAGTCCCTGGGAACAGTTCATTTAAGTTCAAGAACTGTTCTAGAACATTAAATGGCACTTCTAGAACTGTTCTAGAACAGTTCTAGAAGAAATGTGTTCTTTAACTTTTCTCGCAGGGGTGGTCATGGAGCTATTGGAGATCAACATGGGAGCATGTAATGCACAGGCTATAATCTCATTGGATTATCTTGGTTGAATGTTGTAACTGCTTTTACCAGATCCTGGCTCATTAATTTTTGTTTTAGAAAGACATGATCCATTACATAAGTTTGAATATTGTATGCATGTGTAACTAAATCCTTGGAAACCCCAGTCTTGATTGTTTTGCATTATTATCGTGACTACAAACCACATAATTATGGAGAAAACAAATCAACCAGGATTATCTGATATTTAGACATGCATAGTAATTAGGTATGCTTTGTCCAATGAATATTATTGAAAATTCAATACATCAATTGTTTCACATTATTGAGTCGGCAACAGTGACAGGTCCAATCAGACTCATACCATCACTTTTCAATGAAACCTCTTAACTGCAGCTTCTTTTAAGCTGCAGTTACGAGGTTTTCGTTGAAAAACGACTAAAAGCATGGCATTTACAGTACATCAGACTTTTCAATTGTAGAATTTGTTAGGATAAAATAGGAGTAGTCTATCAATCTATTCTATCCTTTATATTTTTTTATGTTCTAAAATAAAATCAAACATTGATAAATGAAATGTCTTGCGATTCTTCTTTATTCGGTTCAACCAATAGAAGTTAAGGTAGTGCATCCCCAATGAGAGTCACTCGACGTCCAAACTATTCATGGGGCGTCATAAGCCTTAATGGCCGTGGAACATTCAATTGCCAAATTTTACTGTCGCCCGCATAGGTTGAGATAAGTTACAAATGTTAATGATGTCACATGAAAAATTTCAATGTCACATAGTCACATTAATTGGATTAGGGGTGTACTACCTTAAATGCCAAATTCTTTTACACATGGGCTATGTTTATTACATATAATTAATTACTTCATAGATTATTGAAGAATGGATATCAAAGAAAAAAGCGATCAAAAAGCACAACAGCTGTTTAACATGTCTTGATGTGTTAAGACATATCCATAAAATATGTGTTTATTATTATGACATAACAGGTAATGCTGCATGCTGACAGCTTTGAAACAGGCAGCCTGTAATCAACTACATGAAAATTATTATCATCAATTAATGTGTCAATTAATTTATCAATTAAGGTTTAAGAACATCAGTATTGGCTAATTTTATTGCAGGAAAAAATATTTCTAGTTGTTGCAAAGTTTTTGTTAGGGCATATGATATGTTATAGATATACGTTTTAGGATAATCATTATGACTTGTACTAATCCAAAAATGACTATCACATTGAAAAAGTCATGCCATTTTTTGCATCAACTTTCGCCATGATAATTATGCATAGTTTAAGGTTTACGAACTGAGAATGAAATGCAGAGCCATAGGCAAAATTTGAAAAGTGCCAGTAATTCCTAAACTGTGGTATATTTTCATTCCAAATACAAACATTAGCATTTTGTATGGTTTAGAATTTTGAATTAATGCATACTTATGGAAATATTTGACAAAAATGTTCAAAATTACCTCCCTTGCATATGAATATAGAGTAAAATAATACTTGTAAATTATTTTCTTCTTGAAGCATAATCTTGAAATCCGGCACGGTGAATCAACTAATGTGAAGTGTATTTACAAGTGTGTGTAATTTGATGCATTTCGTATGGCTAGAAAGTGGTGTTTTCATTCTCAGTCCGTAAACCTTAATGTATACTCAGTTATTATAGATTCAATGTTCAAGAAAAGTTCTTGGTCTAATATTTGTTATTTGAATGTCTATATAGGGCAACTGTGTGTATGATTTTCAGTGAATGACATTGTCACTTTTTAGCTCACCTGAGCACGAAGTGCTCAAGGTGAGCTATTGTGGTCGCTTTTTGTCCGTCGGCGTCCGTCTGTCTGTCTGTCCGTCTGTCCGTCTGTCTGTCCGTTCACATTTTGTTGTTACCACTCTAGCACCCACAAATATTGACCAATCTTAACCAAACTTGGTCAAAATATGTATGACCATAAGTTCTCGGATGAGTTCGATTTTGAGTCAGATCGGACTAGGAAGTCCAGAGTTATATGCCCTTGAATGTCAAAAATGGCTAGTTTTGACTTTGTTATCACTCTAGTATCTACAAATATTGACCAATCTTAATAAAACTTGGTCAAAAGATGTATGACAATAAGTTCTCGAAAGAGTCTAATTTTGAGTAAGATCGAAATAGGAAGTTTTGAGTTATGTGCCCTTGAACATGCCTTGAACATCAAAAATGGCTATTTTTGACTTTGTTACCACTCTAGCATCTACAAATATTGACTGATCAAGACAAAACTTTGCAACAATGTTGGTATCTATAAGATCTTGGATGATTTCGATTTACAGTGTGATCGGAGCAGGAAGTCTGGAGTTATGTGCCCTTGAATTTGACAAAATTGCTGTTTTCAACTTTGTTTACACTGTAGCATCTACAATTATTGACCAATGAAGACAGAACTTGGCCACAATGTTGGTAACCATAAGATTCTGGATCATTTAAATTTTCAGCTTGATTTAACCAGAAAAACAAAAGTTATTGGCCCTTGAATTTCACAAAATTACCGTTTTCGACTTTATTTTCACTCTAACAAACACAAATGTGGACCAATTAAGAAACAACTTGGTTGCAATGTTGGTGACCATAAAATCTTAAATGACTTAATTAGTAAGATTGATCGGACTAATAAAAGCAGAGTTTTTTGCCCTTGACAGTGACAAAATTTCCGTTTTTGACTTTGTTTTCTCTCAAACAGCAATAAATATTAAACAATCAAAACAAAATTTGGACATAATGTTGATGAGAATATCTTTATCTGAACAGAGTTATGTGCCCTTGACTGTGACAAAATTGTTAGCTCACCAGAGCACAAAATGTGGTCGCTTTTTGTCCGTCGGCGTCCGTCTGTCTGTCCATCCGTCTGTTCACAATTTGGTGTTACCTCTCTAGCACCCACTAATTCACCAATCTTGACCAAACTACATAAATATGTGTATGACCATAAGTTCTCGGATGATTTCGATTTTGGGTCAGAACGGACTCCAAAGTTTGGAGTTATGTGCCCTTGAACATCAAAAATAGCTATTTTCAACTTTGTGAACACTGTAGCTTCTACAAATATTGACAAATCAAGACAAAACTTACCCACAATTTTGGTTACCATAAGATCTTGGACTAATTCAATTTTCAGTTTGATTGGACCAGAATATCAAGTGTTATGTGCCCTTGAATTTGACAAAATTTCGTTTTTCGACCTTGTTTTTAATCGAACAGCCACAAATATTTGTCCATCAAGACAAAAAACTTGGACACAATTTTGGTAACCATAAGACCTTGCTTGGTTGTAATTTTCAGCCTTATCGAAATCTTACATAAGGTATTATAATGTGCCCTTGAATTTGATGAAATTTCCATTTCTGACTCTGATTTAACTACAACAACTAGTATTGACCAATCAAAACCTGGACACAATGTTAGTGGCGTTGGCCGCGTGATATTTAGGCCAGAAGTGGTCTTCCTGAAGCAAGCACTTCCGACTATATCGAACAGGCCTCTTCTATTTCTGGAATCTCTTCTACCTCTTCCAATTTTGAGTCAAAGACGGAACAGGTCACATGATCGGCAACATGAGAGCGTCTTTAGTTACGAAGTGCGGATTTTCTCAATTACTGAAAACCGCTTGTTTACAGCTGGTTTGTATTAATTTTGGGATCAAAACGAGAACAAAACTTAATTGTGCTTTTGAAAAAGAAGTGCCTTTCTCAGTACAACGTAGTAGTATCAGGAATGGTACCAAGTCTACCGAATTGGAGCTGGTCATTCTAATTTCCTCCTTTTTGAAGAGCTTTTTGATAGATAAGCCACTTATGCGTCTTCTATCATGTGATTAGGCTGGTAAGATCATGGATGAATATCAAAATCCAAATCTCAAATCCAGAGTTATGTGCCCTGGAATTTGACAAAATTGCCGCTTTCAACCTTGTTTATTTAAGATGTCTGCATTGTATTGATGATGTCATTTATGTGAGTTAACTTTCACATTCAATTTCACCTCCTTAATGCGGAAATTGCCAGTGTTGGCTGAAGTTGGTACAATGGACACAAATGGACTATAGACTCAGTCTACAAGACTCAGATAGGAACCTGTTTGTGAAAGTGTAAATTTTAAATAAGATAACCTTGACATCACAAACAATAACACCTTTTGATGCAGCTGATTGTTAAAGCCTCAAAAACTAAAAAAAATATGTCAGAAAAGGAAGAAAATATTTATTACAAGCATTTTCTTTCTTTTCTTCAATGTTTTCCAACCCATCAAAGTGACTGTCAGATTATTTTTGTCGTCCGCGACACCTTTGAATTTGGACAGGTTCAAGTAATGTCGTTTTGGGAATGTGCTAATAAGATATCTTTTATTTTTCAGGCACAGATTTGATCACCTAGAAATGGATTCATCAATACAAACAGTGCTTATGTTCAGTTTGAACCAACATTTCAGGAGTGAAAAGAAGCTATCCTATGTTAACTCTTTCCTAAACAAGACCTGGTTTTGACATGTCCAATAAAAAAGGCACATGGAAATATTGTCACAAAACAAAAAATGCTGATAACTAGCATCCTGCATAAATTTTACACTAATGAACAATGATTTTGTTGCCTGCATGAGTATTTAAGTAGAAGCAGTCCAGTTTATTTTTGCAAAGGAAAGTGTTAGATGTGGAAGCAAATTAGTTAGCTTTCAAACCATTTTCAAATCTATCTTGGATTTTAATGGCCCATAACAAAAGCTGGTACCAATTCTTCTACCAATATTTGTGCTTTGTAAGAGGATCTTTTGGTTTAACTATAGAATATGTTGTTTTCTGTAAAAGCATTTACTTATATTAGTGCAGAACAGAATTTAAGTTATGAATGAAGCAGTTTCTTTTAGTACCCAAAGACGTCAACCCAGTACCAGGTATTTGGTATTTACCGAAGGTGCCGTTGGTGATTGTCTAATATACATTATCTTTGGAACTTTATTAATCTTTTGTCAAGTTACATAATTGAGGACTTCTTTGAACTTCAAATTCATGCTGTAAAAAGATAAATACCAAAGTTTAAGCTTTATTTCAATTTAACAGGAAACCCTGTGAGAAAATGTTTGTGTATAATCTACTATAGGTATACCAATTCAGAAAATGTAACATTTGTTTATCTAATATTTAGATTTACTATCACCAGTGATTGGAAGGGCTTTTGATTTTAAGAACCGCCTTGTTGATTCATGCTATGTTGAATCGTACTTATTGATAGACAAATATTTCATGTGATCTGTCACACAGAAAAGGAATTTCTGAGAATCTCTCTTAAGGTTTACTCACTAATAACTACTTTCCAATCATCATTTTTATGCCTCCGCATCGATAGATTGGGGGCATATTGTTTTACTGTTGTCCGTCTGTCAGTCCGAAACTTAATGTGAAAACTTAACATTAGCCTTTTCTCCATAAGCATTCTACAAACAAAGCTCAAATTTGGTATGTGACCTTCATTAATGATATCTATCTGTTCCATGCAATATGACCTTCCTCCAGGTTATCCATTAACCCTTATCAACCCTTTACCTGAAAACTTAACATGAAAATTTAATGTGCAACTTAACATTGGCCTTTTCGGGGGCATTTGTGTTTGACAAACACATCTTGTTCAGGTATCATTAACAAGACATTTGACTTTTGCACCTGAAATCCCATCTAATAAATTTCACATCAAAAACTGAATATAGATATGTGCACACCCAGATCACATGCTCTCATTTAGTCCCTTTCCAAACAAGACCTAGTTTTCATGTCAATACTAGAAAAGACATTGGAAAACATTGCTGATATAAAGCTTTTTCTCATTTTGCATCAATATATCTCAAAATTTTACAAGTTCTATACACAAAGTTATGCTTATTTTGTCACCTCTTTTCAATTTCAAATTTGAACAGTCCAATTTTTGTGGTTTGGAAAAGGGTTAATTAAGGTTTACGAACTGAGAATGAAAAGACCACTTTCTATCCATACCAAAAGGCATCAAATTACACACTTTTGTAAATACTCTTCGCATAAGTTGATTCACCATGCCGGATTTCAAGATTATGCTTCAAGAAGAAAATAATTTACAAATATTTTATTTACTCTATATTCATATGCAATGGAGGTAATTTTCAACATTTTTGTCAAATATTTCCTTAAGTATGCATTAATTTAAAATTCTAAACCATACAAAATGCTTATATTTATATATGGAATGAAAATGTAACACAGTTTAGGAATTACTGGCACTTTTCAAATTTCACCTCTGGTTCTGCATTTCATTCTTAGTTTGTAAACCCTAAGGAAGCTCTCTCTCATTTGTTCTCAGAATGTCCTTTTTTGTTTGATGGATGACAGGTTTCACAAAATGTATCTTTCTTTTCTTTTTTTTCTGTAGGAAATTAATTCTTCATTGAACTGATAAAACAGTGAAACAAGACTATAATTATATACTGTGATTTATTTTGATACCAGTGAAGTGTACTGGTGTATATAAACAGTCATCCAATCAGTGATAGTGTAGATAGATAGACTACAGCAAATACATTGGATATAGTGACAGACTAATAAAGTGTTGAAGTAGACAGGGATTCTGATTTTGGATTTTGGACTCGAGTGTGTGAAGAGAAACATTTGCTAGAGGAAAGCCTACAGTTCTGTCCAATTTATTCAGTGAGTGTTGTAAACAGAATCAAAGTACTGAAAGTACTGTTAGAGAGCGTATTTGACACAACATAGAATTTCAAACTGTGACAATATTGCATGCTTATATAATTGGGAGCATTCTGTGTAATCGTCATGCAAAACCATCCTCTAATATAAGTGGAGTTGTGTCAGGCCCGTAGGAAGCAATTTCATATTGTTGAAGCCCATGTGTCTGAATTATTGAAGGGGGGGGGGGGGGGGGGGGCTAAATTGGATTTTCCCTAAATTTTCATTGTAAAATAAGGAGAGTTCAGCTCTTTTGGCTATGCATTCAACCATAAATGGAGGAATGTATTAACTATTGACAACATAATTGAAGCCTCTTTTTCTGTGATGCAGCATAGTGTCACCATACAACAAAAAATTTCGGAACAGCAATTTTTGAAGTGGTCCACTTCAAAAGCTGATGCGAATGACAAAATATTTTTAAAGTTTAGAATTGTGGATAAAATCGTTCAGAAAATATTGAGGCAAAAGGAGAAAGTGCATCAATGTTTTCAAAAACTTTCTCTTGGAGACACGTTTGATTGGGAAAGGGAAATTCAAATTAACCCATTCATAAATGTATGAGAAGTTGAGTTGATAAGGAAATTTGCTCTAATGACCCTTTTATCCATGGCATAACATACTATGGCTTTACTACACTATGGCTTTACTACACATTACCCAGATAGACACTCACTATGCACTAGAATCTGTCTGTGGAATGTGATTCTATTTTTAGACTGTTTGCATTGTCCAAAATTTAGGTTACATGACTTGACTGAATGACCTGCATGACCCAATTGTAAATGACAAATTACTACACTGATCTTTTTTTCTATTTAATTAAGACTTGTTAACTTGAATTTTTTGCATAGATCATACAAGTCATATATTTTTATATAATGACATGTATGGTTGTAGACTATTCCAATTGTTGTTTAGATCTATTTTGTCTTCATTGGAAGGAACTATTTCTGTTGTTCGGTTTGCAAAATATTGGCTTGTGGCCTCTGGCTGCTAATAGAGAGACTACGCTCTCTAAAAACTAATTTATGGTTAACCTTTCCCAAACTGAAGCTGCTTTTGATGTCCCTTATAGTAAAAGCATGGGAAAAGATTCAGACAAAGGAAGAAAATACTGATAAGCATTATTTTCATTGGTCTCAATATTTTTCTTTGTCATATTGTATACAAATCCAATTTTTGGCAACATTCATTTTCCCCCTGTAGTAGCTTTCGAATTGGAACAGTCTAAATTTTTGTCCTTTGGGAAATAGTCAAAGGTGTGGTAAATAGGAGAAAAAGCTCAGGGAGGGATGATCCTTGAAGTAAAAATTTCAAAAAGCTATAAAGGAATAAATGCTGACTACCAACATTTTTATTTTTCCTCAATCTTTTCCATGCTTAACCCTTTCCCAAACAACAAAATTTTAGACTGCTCCAAATTCAAAGATTTTGCAGACGACAATTTCAAGTGAATGGAATTTATAATGTTTAGGTCTTTTTTGATGGAAAACATTGTGGGAAATGAAGAAATTGCTTGTCACAAGCAATTTCTTCATTTCCCACTGTGTTTTCCATGGCCATTTTTTTTGTGAGGAGTCAAAAAGAGTCTGTGTGGTAATGGGTTAAGTTTATGAATTTTCTGTCTTTATTGTGACTTAAATGTTGTTGTATGAGCATGTTTTTGCACTGTTTGTCTGTCCTTTTGGCATTTCTTTAGTTCAGTTAGATTCAGATGACCACAGCAGTTAAATCAATCAAATGGATTTAGTTCAAAACTTGGCATATAGTACCTTTTCTGTATTCAAAAATTCAATTTATTTTTTTGTATTTACATTTATCTGTAAAGATGTCATTGCAATACACATTTTCCTGTCTTCAGCTTATTTGCTGTTGGACCTGCTTTGAATCTTGTAGTCAAGGTTGGGCAAAAACTTTGCTGCATATTTTGGTTGAAGAAGAAAATAAGTAGATACAAGCAATTATGCCATACTAGCTAGTAAAAAATAAGTCTTATTTGTATGTCCTTGTATCAAAAGATCTTGGATATATTATAACTTTGTTGCTCTGTCTGTTCATCTATCTTTCTGTCTGTCTTAGGCTTTTTGTACAAATTAACTTGAAATTCTTAACGCTTCCCCAAACAGCAAACGTTTAGGGTGGTCTAATTCAAAAGCTGCTGCAAGCCACAAAACTGGTGTTCTAAAAGATACAAGTTGTATATAATATAGCAAAGAAAATATTGAGACAAAATGAGAAAATGCTGGTCACCAGCATTTTCTTCTTTTGGCTCAATGTTTCCCAAGCCTATTGTATTAGGGACTTGGTCTTGTTTGGGAAAGGGTTAAGTAGATATGCTATTCATCAAGTTATAAATCATCTTTCCCAAATTACATTCACATTTCAAAGGAATTGAAAGTAAGCTAATGAATTTGCGTTGAAAACAGTCGGGCAAAAGAAGAAAATCAGTTTATTTGTATTTCTTCTCTCTCTCTCTGTTTCCATAGCTCTCTGTGCAGATCACGAAACACTTGTATCTTTGGGAAAATGGTTATAATTGGCAAGGGTGGGGGTTATTTTCTTTACTTTTTTTATTTCAGGAATGCCGAGGTTAAAGCGGAAGTCTGTTTCTCAGAGGAATGCTGAGAAACGGTCTGTGATGAGGTCCAGACGCACTACGAGAGATGGTCTTGGTGATGGTTATGCTGAGGGTGATGGTAGTGGTGATGGTCATGGTGCTGGTTCCGGCCCTGGTGTTGGATCCAGGAAAGCAGATGAGGGTCGAGATGACCCTACAGGCCTCATATGGACTGTGCCCGATATGACTGCTTCGGTAGTCGGGCCATCTGTTCAGGGAACTAGTCAACAGATGGGGGTCGATTCCTGCCTCTCTGAGCCCACTTGTGGTCCATCCATAAGTGGGTCATCTGTAATTGAAAACTATGAGTTGCCAAATGAGTTGCCAGATGCTTTGCTTGGAGATTTGCTAAATGATTTACTTGATGACTTACAAAAGGAAGTGATTATTGAATCGACTGATGAAATGTCATATAGAATAGCACATGATAATATATCAAAAGATACTGAGTCTGAGAATATAATAGCACAGACAAATATATCATCATTGTCTGAGACATCCAAATCTTACCCTGATCAGAAATTATGTTTTGCAAGTGGATACAAACATAATGCGAATAATCCATTCAACTATACCACTTTACAACTAGGCTCATACAGTCAAAATAACAGAAGGTTTTCTGTATACTCAAGAGGCAGCCAGTGTACAATGAACTCATTGTGTGCTCTGATATATGCACATTATTCAAATCTGACAGCAAACATAGATGAAGTTCTAACAGTTGGTGATCAGTTGTATCAAAATGTTTCGCAAACTTTGAAGTTTAAGCACAGACATCTTTCTCTTGATGAAATCCCGAATAAAGCTGAGATATTATCAAGGCAAGTGCTTGTTCAAAAGGAGGCTATCATATCAGGCAATGCTGTAGACCAGCTTGATGATCCTGCATTTCCATCTTTGCACAAATCCTTACAAACTGCCTTTCTAAATGTGAAGTATGTTTTAGTGATGATAGGTGCTATATGCTCTGCAGTCTTTGTTAAAGATGACACATTTTGGCTTTTTGATTCACATTCACATGGAAATGATGGAATGTGTGATCCAGAGGGTAAATCATTATTAATTGGTTTTGCTTCTCTTGATGAAATTGTGACCTTTTTATATGCTATGTATGAGAGCATGAGGATTGATTTATCTTCTCCGTATGAAATTTTGCCTCTGGCATTTACATGCTCACATGACAGAGATGACCTTCACTCTAATTTGTTATTGAATTACTTTGAGGATCAAAAAAATAAAGCCATGATGAAATCAGCAGAGAAATCACAAAATCCTAAAAAGCCATCAGTCAAAGATAGAGGTATTGACAGAAAAGAATATTTTAGGAAATATAGACAAGCTAAACGTTGTGATATTAATTTTAAACAGAGAGAGAAAAAGATTCAAACAACTTCAAAACAAAAAGCAAGAGGCAATGTGGATTTTAAAGAGAAAGAGAGAAATAGTCAGATTACATATAGGCGTAAAGTAAGAGACAATGTGGATTTTAAAGAAAAAGAGAGAGATAGTCAGGTTTCATATAGGCATAAAGCAAGAAGTGATATTAATTTTAAACAGAGAGAGAAAAAGATTCAAACAACTTCAAAACAAAAAGCAAGAGGCAATGTGGATTTTAAAGAGAAAGAGAGAGATAGTCAGGTTTCATATAGGCATAAAGCAAGAAGTGATATTAATTTTAAACAGAGAGAGAAAAAGATTCAAACAACTTCAAAACAAAAAGCAAGAGGCAATGTGGATTTTAAAGAGAAAGAGAGAGATAGTCAGGTTACATATAGGCGTAAAGCAAGAGACAATGTGGATTTTAAAGAGAAAGAGAGAGATAGTCAGGTTATATATAGGCGTAAAGCAAGAGACAATGTGGATTTTAAAGAGAAAGAGAGAGATAGTC
The DNA here is from genome assembly GCA_963680895.1 of Fragum sueziense. Lineage (NCBI taxonomy): Eukaryota > Metazoa > Mollusca > Bivalvia > Cardiida > Cardiidae > Fragum > Fragum sueziense. The sequence continues at coordinate 48,562 of CAVMGG010000584.1, forward strand.
AGGTTACATATAGGCGTAAAGCTAGACTTGATACTAATTTTAAACAGAAGGAGAAAGACATTCAAACGACTTCAAAGCAAAAGGCCAGAAGTATTGCAGATTTTAAACAAAAAGAAACTGCATCAAAAAAGAAATTGCGTTCAAATCCATACAATTTAGAAAAGGAAAGAATTGCAAAACAAGTTGCTCGGTCAAAAGATGGTTTAAGAGAAGCAGAAAGAATTAGTGATAGAGACAGAAAATGTTTGAAAAGGAAGTCGACAGAGTGTAGACAAAACGAAAGCTCCAGTGCTAAAAGAAAAAAACATGGAAGTGATATGGATGAATGTATAGCATTATTTCATGAGAGTATTAAGGTCGGACCTCAATATATCTGCTCCTGTTGTAAGCAAACCTGGTTCAAACAAAGTGTAAGTAGTATTGCAACTATGAAAGATGTGATTGATTCAAAATATTTAACTGGTACTTTATCAGTTGATGATTTAGAATGGATATGTATTACCTGTAAAACAAATCTAATGAATAGAAAGGTTCCGAGATTGTCTGAAGTAAATGGTATGAGATGGCCTGAGAAACCAGATGTCTTACAATTGTATCCACTTGAAGAAAGACTGATTGCTTTACGTATACCTTTTATGCAAATAAGAGAATTACCACGAGGTCGTCAGTATTCTGTTAAAGGCAATGTTGTGAATGTACCTGTAGATATTCAACCTGTTGTTAATTCTTTACCTAGACCATTTGATGAAAATGTAACTGTAGCAGTAAAGCTTAAAAAGAGGTTGTCTAACAAATCTTGTGCATTTACAGAGAATGTGAGGCCATTACGTGTTTTGGTAGCATTACACTGGTTAATGAAAAACAGTGCTTTGTATGCAAATTCATCAGTTACAATTGATGAAGAATGGATTTCACGTGTAACACAAGAATGTGAGGAAACTGTCCAAGAATTCTTTTCATCTGCTAATAATTCATCAAATATTGAGACAGAAACAAATTATAAACAAGATGAGCATGAAAATAAAGGCACCTATGATTCAGATACAGAAGAAAACATGCAAGAGAATGTTGGAAACATAGACACACTCATTGAAGATGGAAATATTGAAAATAGATCAGACACATTTACTTTTGCACCTGGAGAAGGTCAGAGACCTTTAAGTATATACCAAGATTCTGATTCAGAATTTCTGTGCTTTCCAACAATATATTGTGGACAAAGGAGAGCTCAAAATGAAGAAAGATTAGTTCCAGTAAATTATAGTGACATTGCCAAGTGGGAACTTAGAAGCAATGATAGGCGAGCAGCAAACAGTGTACCAAATATATTTTTCAAACTAAAAAAGATTCAGATGAAGCAACTGCATGACAAAGTGAATCTTGCTGTGCGAAGAGGTCAGTTTGAAAACAAAATGACTGCAGGGCAGGCTAAAGATATGAGCTATATGGAAAACATAGTACGTAAAGATGAAGGATATTATATTTTCAAGCAACTAAGAAATTCTCCTGCATACTTGGAAACAAAGAAGAAAGATGTGTTTGCAATGATTCGACAACTTGGTTTGCCTACTTGGTTCATGTCATTATCATCTGCAGATACAAGATGGTCAGACTTACTAAATATGTTGTCAAGTCTCAATCAGGGATTCACCTATTCTGAAGATGAAATAAAGAATTTGTCATGGGAACAGAAGATCAGGTTAGTTCAAAAGGATCCCGTAACATGCTCTCGTTACTTCGATCATAGAGTTCAACAATTCATCAATATTGTCCTAAAGAGTTCTCATGCTTGCCTTGGTAAAGTGACAGATTACTTTTACCGTGTTGAATTTCAACAAAGAGGTTCACCTCACATACACATGCTTGTTTGGGTAGAAGATTCTCCAAAGTACAAAAATAGTTCCAATGACGAAATAGTTGAGTTTGTTGATACATACTTGAAATGTAGCACTGAAAATGAACAAATACAAGAATTACTCCAGTTGCAAATCCATAAGCATAGCAGAACATGTCATAAAAAGGCAGACAAAATATGTCGCTTTGGATATCCATTACCGCCGTTGAAGAAAACAATGATTCTTGAACCACTTGAATCAGATGCTGAGAAGTACAAGAAAATGTATGAAAAAATTCAGAAGAAAATGAATGTGGAAAAAGAAGGGTATGACATGACTTATGAAAAGTTCTTAACAGATGTCGTGGAACTAAATGAAGATGATTACATCAAATGTATAAGGAGCTCTTTAAAAGCATCAAAGGTATTTTTGAAAAGAGCACCAAAAGATGTACGTGTTAATTTGTACAATGAAACTGTCCTAAGTGCTTGGAAGGCAAATATTGATATACAGTTTGTACTAGACCCGTATGCCTGTGCCATGTACATTGTATCCTACATCAGTAAATCACAGCGTGGAATGAGTGCTTTATTGCATGCTGCAGCAAAAGAAGCAAGAAATGGCAATTTTGACATTAAAAGACAGGTGCGCCATATCGGAAACATTTTCTCAAATAGTGTTGAAGTGAGTGCTCAAGAAGCAGTGTACTTAGTACTTCAGATGCCTCTGTCCAAAGGTACTAGAGATGTAGTTTTCATCAATACTTCAAAACCAAATGACAGAATTCAGCTTCTGAAAGCTAAACATGAATTAGATGAGTTACCTGATTCTTCCACAGACATTGTAGCCGATAATGTAGTAAAACGATATGCAAAAAGACCAAAATGTCTTGAAAATTGGTGCCTTGCTGATTATGTTTCACAGTTAGAGATTGTGTATCCTAAAGATGATGAAAGAATTCCAAATGATGATGTGAACGATGATGATGACATCAATTCTGATGATTTGTTCAATGACTCAAAAACCCTTGTTGTTTTGAAAAATGGTATAAAGATAAGAAAGAGGAAAACTGCCAAAGTTATCCGTTATGTAAGGTTTAATCGCAAATCAGATGAGGAAAATCATTTTCGTGAGAAAATCTTACTGTTTTTGCCATGGAGAAATGAAAACACAGATCTCGTGATGAATTTTGAAACCTACAAAGAACACTATGACACTAAAAAACGCCAGATTGATTACAAAGCAAATTTGTATGAACATCACATTGAGGAATTAGAGATGGCAAGAGAAGCTGCTGAAAATGATTTGGATGCATTTGACGAAATAGCTTCAGGGACACAGCAAGTTGAAGCAGAAACAGCTTTGGAGAGTTCAGCTGAATCTGAAACATTTGTGTATTTCAATCCAGATAGAGTTGTTGAACAAAGGGAGTATGACATAGGAATTGAATTAGGCAGCAGTGTAGCTACAGCCTCAGTTGAAGTAAATGAAAATGTTCTGCCAGATGACCAGTATAGAGAACTTCTGAGATGTTTGAACACAAAGCAAAGGCATTTTTATAACCATGTTATTCATTGGATTAAAACAAAAGATGCCCCACTTTATGCTTTCCTTACTGGTGGAGCAGGTGTTGGTAAAAGTGTTGTAATCAAGGCATTGTATCAAACCTTGTATAGATATCTGAATCTTAGTGAGGGTCAAAATGCAGATGAGAAGAGGGTTTTGCTGTGTGCATACACTGGTAAAGCAGCTTTTAACATCAATGGTTCAACCATATCAACAGCATTCTGTCAGAAATTCATGCAAAAAGAACAGACATTGACTTGTGACAAACTCAACTCGTTTAGGTCAAAATATAGAAATCTGTCTGTTGTGATAATTGACGAAATATCAATGGTAAGCAATACAATGCTGAGGTTTATTGACCAAAGACTTCAAGAGTTAACAGGCACAAGACTACCTTTCGGTGGTAAGAGCATTATTGCAGTAGGAGATCTGTTTCAATTAAAACCAGTAGCTGGATCTTGGATATTTCAAGACCTTACTAGTGATGCTACATCATTAGCTGTAAATTTGTGGAGAGAACATTTCACTATGTTTGAATTGACAGAGATTATGCGACAGAAGGATGATAGTGCATTTGCAGATTTATTAAACAGACTGAGGCACAATGAAATGACAGAGCATGATAAGGAACAGCTTAAACAGTGTATTGTAGATCCAAATTCAGAGAACTATCCACAGAATGCTCCTCATATATTTGCTGAAAATTCATTCATGCAATCATTTAATGACAAAATGATTAGTAATATCAATGCCCAAAAAGTTGAAATTCTTTGTCATGATTCCATCTTAGCTGCCAACATATCACAGGACAAACAAGAGAAAATTTTAAATCAATTACAGAAGGATGCATCTAGTACCATGGGTTTGCACTATTCACTTACTGTTGTTATCGGTATGATATATGACTTGACAGTTAATATAGATACAGAAGATGGACTTACAAATGGAGCCTCTTGTACTGTTAAGTTTGTAGAATATAAGCAGGCAGAGACGAACAGGCCTAGCATAGTTTGGGTTCAGTTTGATGATAAACAAGTTGGCAGAGACAGAAGAAATAAATACTTTAGTAGAGGATTTTATCACAATTTGATTGACAGTAACTGGACTCCAATATTTGACATTGAGAGAACATTTATAGTGCGACACAATACAATTCAAAGAATTCAATTTCCATTACAGCCATCTGCTGGTCGCACTGTTCATAGAGCTCAAGGAACTACCCTTAATAAAGTTGTCATAGATTTGTCTCAGAGAAAGATCAGAAAAAATCCCCATATCCATTATGTGGCTTTAAGCAGAGTAAGGTCTATCAAAAACCTTTATATTGTTAACTTGAATGAAGAGGCCCTATCATTAGACGAAAGAGTAGTGCAGGAAACAGAAAGATTATGTTCAGAGGCAAGGCTTCAGCTCTGCTACACTCCGCTGGATACAATTAGCTCTGAAAACTGTCTGAAAATAGTATATAATAACTGCAGGTCTTTACACAAACACTTCAAAGATGTAGCAGTAGAGCAGAATATTTTGTCAGCACATATTATTGGTTTTGCTGAAACAAGATTAGTTGAAAGAGACCTCAGTTCTGACTATTCAATTGCTGGCTACCATCTTATCAGGAATGACCAGAATCAAACGACACAGACAGTTAGACCCCCGCATGGTTTAGCATTGTATGCTAGAGATGATATCACTATTTCTAAATGTCATCACTTTAGTACAACACAGTTTGAGTTTACTCTCATGAATGGATCTCACAGATTACTTGAATTTCAGGCTGTGATCCTTTATAAGTCTCCAGGTTTATCCTATAGGAAATTCATTTCAACATTGAAAAGAGAACTAATTCAATATGTTGACCCTAAGAGACCTTTAGTGCTTATGGGTGATTTTAATACAGACATGTCTCAAAAAGGAAATTGTCTTGAACAGTATATGTCGGAAACATTTCATTGCCACCAAATGATACATGAACCCACTACTGACCAAGGATCAACATTGGATCTTGTTTTTTCAAATTACAGTGATAGTGTAGCTGGGACTGAAGAAACATATTGGTCTGATCATAAACTTGTCTACTTTTTTACATGTCCATACAAATAATTGTTTGTATTATGTAATCTTCAAACTTATATCAAAAACTCCATTTGTCAGTTTTATACAGCTTCCCACAATAGGGTCACCCGCTTGATGTCTGAATACCTAGTTTCTGTTTTGTACAGGAATGAATATACATTCTTGTACAAAAATTGAATTAGGTATTAGGTGGTTCTGCTTGTAGGGGTGGCCACCATCCGCTTTCACAGCGGGGGATCATGTGACGCACTAATTTCAGAAAATCATTAATGATTCTGTTCATATGTGACTAATTTGAATTTGATTGGAGGCAGAGTAGTTGGAAAGATGTCAGGAATATACTAGATGTTGTAGATTATTTAAAAATCAGGTAATAAAAAAGTTATTGATGACCCAAGTAAAATATTACTTGATCATCAATAACTCTTTTAACTGTTGATTTTTAAAATATCTACTGCAACCATCTAATCCCTGACATATTTCTACCTATTCTGCTTCAAATCATTTTCATATCAGTCTAATATTAACATAATTATTGAAAGTTTTCTGCAATTGCTGTATCACATTATTCCGTGCATCATGTTTGAACATGCTTCATTGAACAAACTTGCTTCAACCCTTTCCCGAATGGTTCAGCTTCAAAGGAGTTGCAAGTGACCAAGTTAATACTAGGCAAATCAAGATATGTCACTGTTTGGATAGCATTAAAAGAAAAGGAGATGTGAATGTCCTTTTTGATCTTTGCTCTCCAATACATTCTCTGCTAGATATATCAAAACCAGGTCTTGTGTGGGAAAGGGTTAACATTTTACAATTTGGAACTGCTGTATTGTTATTAATTAATAGAAGTTATAGACAATCAAAATATATGTTGCTTAATTGGAAAATGTGTATGCTTTGTTAGAAAAGAAAGAGGAAAAAGAGAAAATGAGATTTCCAGAATTTTCTTTTTATCACTATGTTGTCCAAAACTAGATAAACAAAAAAGATAACATTTAGTGATGTTTGAAAAGACGTTGAAAAAAAATTAGGCTGGAATTATTGAAATGAATGCAGTCATACATTTATGTAAACTATTACTGAAAAAGAAAGTTCTGGTTAGGTGTGAATAGAAATGTGTTGGCTAAATATTTGCAAAGAAAATATTATGAAGAATTCTGCAAAAGCTGGTTATCAACATTTTTCTTTTTTTTTCTCATTGTTTTCTTATGCTGTGTGTTTTGATAAATAATAAATGAAGCATTGTTTGTGAAAGGCTAAACCTTTCTTTACTTGGAATTAGAAAAATATATAAGATATGCCAAGATCTGGAAAGGTCCTTTGTAACTATTGAGAACAACATACACACATTTTGATCCATATAGTTCTTTGATAGTCTCTGCATAACATGTAGCAACTCTTAAGTTTTAAAAATGGATCTTTAAGACTGTACTTTAGACCATTAGCTGATCACGAAACATATTTTTCTAAAATATTTTAAGGGACCTTTTTCCAGATCCTGATTCATACTTTAAGCAACTCAAGATGTTTATGTTAAATGCAGAATACCCCAATGTGTAGGTTGATCTTGTTCTTTACGGCTTGTCCTAAACTAGAAAATACTGGATTCTGCATGGCAAAGTTCATAATTAAAATAAATATATAGTTTTTGCATATTTTTATGCCACCATATAGAATTAATGTGGGGCACATTGTTTTACTGGTGTCTGTCAGGATGTCTGTTCGAAAACTTAACATTGGCCTTTTCGGGGCATTAGTATTTTGCAAACACATCTTGTTTATTGTGTGGTTCCTTTATAACATTAATCCTATTTTAATGCCCTCGTAACGAAAGATCTGGGGCATTTTGTTTTACTTATGTCCGTTCATCTGTCTGTGCGAAATTCTAACATTTGCTTTTTTTCCAAAGTATTTGACATACATAGCTCAAATTTTGTATGTAACTTTCTTTCAATCATATTTATCTGTTCCTTGCAATACTACCTTCCTAAAGGTCATCTGTTAACCCTTATCATACTTTTTACACAAAAACTTAACATTTTAGAAAAATGGCCATTTCGAGGCCATTCACGTTTCACAAGCATATCTTGTTGTAAATGTTAATCATGTTTGAATCATGTAATTCACATTTACCAAGTTTAACATGCAAAAGCATAGAAAGATCCAAGCCATACTTCTGCTTTGTACTTGTGTAATGTATGACTTCATCAAATTAATATTGAGCTTTTTTGAGGATGTTTATAATGGTATTGACTCATGTTGTATAATTATGAAATATCTATGTTTATAGCTAATTAATGGTAACCAGCATCATGATTTGCTAAGTAATGTTTAATACAAACAATAATTATCTTGATATGGAAAGAAGATCTATGTATTATTGAACTGTAAACATTTAAATACAAATGTAAGATGTTGATGAATAAATGTGGCATTGCAATCAATAAGCTATTTTGAAGTATTTCCTATATCATTTGATTATTTGTCCAAATTCAGTTTCTTCAGTGCTAAGACTTTGATTGCTGTCTTACTCTGTTCTACTTAATAACTACAAGGAAGGTCTGGTTACACACACCTTATTATGATGAACTTGTTGCACTGACAAATAAAATTGTCACCAATGACAGATCAAGGCGAATCTTAAAGATAGCTGATCTATTCAGGGGCAATTTGTGTTAAATGCACATACAGGAATATGCAACAATGTTGTTATGAATATATATATATATAACTATCACCTAAAGCTAGACCATTTATATTGTAATGTAGACAGAGATGATATTTCAAAATCATAAAAGAAATATCAAAGCAAAAAGCACACAATCCTTGTTGTCACAATTCAATTTCATTTCATACTAGAACAAGTACAATGAGTTTACTCAAAAAACTATCTTCAGTTGTGAAAATACATTTCCATTTATATTGGCTTCAATGTCACTGTTTATACATCATTACACATATTATATTTCATAGACTTTAAGAATCTTAGATTAGTTCCTAGTTCAATAACCACATTCATTTGTGATTTGAAAGATATGTAATTTCATTTTACTACAATTAAAGTTTCATGTGTAAAATCGTCATTATGTTTTTGTAGTTTTTCAAATCCAACTCTCTTCAAATACATACTGTTATGTAACCCTTTTCTGAATAACACATTTGTAGACTAGTCTAAGCAACTGATAGAAAGATGTTAATAAAGATATGATTTGTATGCAATATAATACAAAAAATAGGCAAAAGAAGCAAATAATGATGATTAGCATTTTCTTCTTTTGCCTTAGTCCTTTTCTAAGCCTTCGCTATTAATCCTTTCCAAAATGATGAAATTTAGACTGATAAAACCTTAAAGGAGTAACAGATGACAAACAATTCATTATACAAGAAGAATAGACGCAATAATGTAGCATAGAAAATGTTTATGGAAAAGCAGAAATTATCTGCAATTTCTTCATTTCTCTTAATGTTTTCCCCACACTATTTCTATTAGGGACATCAGGTCTTGTTTAGGAAAGGGCTAACCCAGCAAAGCTCCCAAAGCTTGAATGATAATGAATGTCTATTGATCTAAGAAGACTTGTTCCCGTGTGTTCAAATCCTAGCATGGTCAAGTTCCATCCAGACATTTGAAAAAATCAATCATCTACAAATGGACAACATGTCTGATTTGATTTTGTTGGATGAATAGCTGGTGGCTTTGGTAAGGTGATGTTAGCTCCACTGGCCATGTTTGGCTAGTAGGCTATTGTCATGGTGGTGTGTTCCTGGTCTGTGTGTGTGTCTGTCTGCAGGGTTTTGTGCTTGTGGGCTGCACTCATATCTCTGAGAAATCAAAAAGTGATGGAAACATTAAAGTTTCAGTATGCAATAGCGATTCAGGTGAGCGATTAAGGACCATCATGGTCCTCTTGTCATTGAAAATCTCGTTACTGCAGCAGCTACATTCCCTTGGAAAAAAGTTCAAGAATGCATTTGTAGTTCTAGAACTGTTCTAGAACATTAAATGGCACTTCTAGAACTGTTCTAGAACAGTTCTAGAAGTGACATTGAATGTTCTAGAAAATTTCTTGAACTTAAATGAACTTTTCGCAGGGGAAGGTTTAGATGAAAAGCAGCGATATAGTGTATATTGCAGGTTATTTGTAAGTGCATTTCACTGTCTTGTAGTATTCTTACTTCCAATTGATTCGGGATAATCACATGGATCGAAAAATCTGAATTAATTTTGTGCTTATAATATTATAACTTAGAAAGCGTATGAAAATGATGACATAGGGGAAATGGCTTATTAATAACTTGTTCATTCTGTAATTTCATGTATGTCTCCATAAGATTTTGTAGAAATATTTAATCATGTGTCTCTCTATATTTTCCATGGTATTATTTCTGAGCATCAACAACATCATGCCTTCCCCAGTAAAGAGTGTTGTAGCTAATTTCCATACAATCTTTCATTCCCGACTGGCTGATTATAGAATCTGTCTGAGTTTCTTGACAAGGTCTTGAATAAAGCAATGTATAAAGCTGTCAACAGTTAGAATGTTAAATAAAAACTCTCTTCAACAAGAGACACAATACAAACCACCCTGACTTTAGCTCAAAATTTTCTGGAAAGCTCAACAGAAAACTATTTTGTGTTCTGACAACTTCAAAATTATTTTTCAACCCATTCCAGCGGCGGATCCAGGATTTCTGTGAGGGGGGTTTAAATATGCAAAAAGGGGGGTTCGTTTTCCTAGTTTTACACAATATTGACTGAATTTCTGCATGAAATTGAAATAATTTGGCTTCAGATAGGGGTTCGTTTGAACCCCCCGAACCCCCTCTGGATCCGCCACTGCATTCCCATATTATAATAACACCTTTGGATGTCTAGGACAAGATGAAGGCTTTGGAAAACATCATGGGAAATTAAGAAATTTATCTTTTGGTACATAGTAGAATTATATTGGTTAACCCTTAGCCCCAAATTTGGCCTCAGGTTTTGAACTTCCCACTGGTTTGAAAGGCTTAGGAAAACATTGAAGCTAAATAATAGCCATCATTTTCTGCCTTTGTCACAATATTTTCTGTGCTAAACTGTACACATCACCTATCTTTATCAACATCCATTTTGTCGTCTGGAGCATCGTTCAAATAAAAACAGTCAAAAAGTTTGCCATGTAGAAAATGATTTACTGAGAACTTTGTTATATTGTTGCTGAAAAGGCTAAAGAGGTGGCTAGACATTTGATTGATATTGTAGACATATACAATGCTCAAACTGACCAGTAGGTCTTAGACGCATTGAATACATGAATCTTAAAAGTGTGAACAGCAAAAATGGGCAATAGCACAGTCTCAAAAATCTTTTATGGCCTTCCCCAGACCAATTTATAATAATCATAGTGGTAGCTTGCTCTCTGTTAGCACCATAAGTTAAAATTGTAAAGCAAGAGTTAAAAATCACCAAAATCTCAGAATTAACTTCCTCAAATTACCTAAGCAAAGCAGTTTGTGGTGAAATTGGTCCAAAAGTCAAAATGGTTGCTGTATTACCAAAGAGTTTGTAACAGTTTCATTACAAATCTCCTAAAACTTGTGTTATTTTGAGAGAGAAAAATCCCGATCTGATTTATTTCGTACAGGGTTAATTGCGGGCCTGTAAAATCAGCTGTTAGGGGAGGAAATTTGTCTTTATAAGGTGGAAAAACGTGAGAGAACCAACATTTCTATGTGTTAACTTCTCATTGTCTGCCATATTACTTGTATTATGCGAGTGCTGGAAGGTTATTTTGAGTATACCAAGTCAGTGAGGAGCTCAGTTAGAATTGATATTTCTCTTTCTGCTATAGTTTTAACTTTAAGGTTAAAAGGGCCTTAAATTAGCACCAAAGAGCCCGCGGCGAAATTTGAAAAGTGCTAGTAATTCCTAAAGTGTGTTACATTTCTATTCCAAATATAAACATAAGCATTTTGTACGGTTTAGAATTTTGAATTAATGCATATTTATGGAAATATTAGACAAAAATGTTCCAAATTACCTCCCTTTTATATGAATATAGAGTAAAATAATATTTGTAAATTACTTTCTCCTTGAAGCATTATCTTGAAATCCGGCACGGTGAATCAACTTATGTGAAGTGTATTTACAAGTGTGTGTAATTTGGTGCATTTCGTATGGCTAGAAAGTGGTGTTTTTAATTAGGCACTTCATACCTTAAAACATTCTTGTGCCTAGGTAGACTTTCAATATCATACAAGAGCAAAATATCTATGTGAGGGGATTCAGGTGCAAAAATGTTGCGAAAGCGTGCAAACTAATATAAGAGGGCAGCAATTGAACTATGATCAGACTTCATTTGGACATGCGCTGATCATGCATTATGGTTTCACAGAACTAGAGGTGGTTTTACATGCTATTGAATATTGTACAAGTTATTGGCCTTTTTCATACCCTCCTTAGTCATGAATAATTTTCGAGTTTGGAAATGCTGTTAGGAACTCTTCTGTTAGGGGTTGGTGTAATAACTGTTAAATTATTATGAATGTACTATAGAACATACACTTACCTGTTGATGTTTAGCTGGGACGTTGAAATATGAAGTGCCAAGGCCAATCTTGATCAATTGTGGTTTGGAAAACCATGAGGAAGTCCTTTTCCCATGTACCGCAGCTGGAGATTTACATGAACAACTTACTTTGAGTTTTGAAATGCTGTTACTAGCTCTTCTGTTGAGACCTTAATGCAAAACAATTGTAAGTTCAATTAACCGAAATGGACTTATGACAGTTATGCACAAAGCTGTTGATGTTTCGCTGGGATGTTGGGACATTTTTACGAGTGAAGTGTCTCAACGAAGGCTGAGCGTGAATCAATACCCTATCATTGCTATTCCTGACAGTTTGAATACTTTTGTGCTGTATATCTATAGTTGGTCGCATTCCAAAATGTCGTAACTACAGCTTGAATAAGCTGTAGTTACGACATTTTAGAATGTGACTGACAATATTCCAAAACCCAGTTATATGATAGTGAAGAATTCAATTTGTCTCCACTTTATTTGTAGCATTGTCACATGGTTTTATTTATCAACAATTCAGAGAGCCATTAAACCCTAATTTAATTCATACTATTCAACTGGCTTGTGCAAAGTTTAGAGCTATCTATTTTATTTCAATACAGTTCGTAACATCTTTTACAAGCTAATTCAAGCCTTATAAAGCTTTTGTGGTAAGCTTGGGTCATAAAATTACCATTGTTTATGCCATGGTTATATTATCTAGGACTGTATTTGAATGTCGTTGAAAGTAATCCGTATTGGAAATAGCAGACCGCGGTGTTGAGTAATCGGTTGTTAATGGAAGTTCGCGTAAAAGGAAAATAAGACGGAATTTAGGAAAGGTGGTTATGGACTAAAGGATTTGTGGAATTTATATTAAGGGAGTAAATAATGTAAACAAAACTATAAAGGTAAAGATTCTGTTAAGCTTACTGAATATAATAATCAAGTGACATCTAATGAAACAGCTATATTTAACCCTTTCCTAAGCAATACCGTGTCCCTTTAGCTTCGAAAAACAGTGAGGGAAATGAAAAACTTACTTAAAAGTAGCTTTTTTCTCTCAAAAGCTTTTTCTCTCATTAATTTCTATGTTATGTATACAAATTCTAATTTTGTAAATGTCCTTTTTGTTACGTAGGCATCTACTTGCCATTTGGATGAGTCCAAAATTTTATCATTTGGGAAAGATTAACTTGTCAAAAAGTAAATAATCAACCCATTTTCAGGGAATCAAGTTATGATTTCAGTCACTACAGGATCTTTGTCAAAAAATGTAATGATATTTTCCACAATATTTTAAAACATTCTGAAGACAATTTCACTGCACAGTGAGTGGTAGATTGTCTCGATCAGGATGTTCTTTACACCTTTCCCTACTACGGTTGTGATAGAAGGTTACCGATAAAGACAGTCAGATTTGATGGAGAGCATTGTTTTAGTATTTCAAGAACTGATGACAAATAAATAGAAAGTAGGCTTAATCTAGTCACATGTTAGACACATGTTAAATATAATTCTTACACAAGTTAGAATCGATATTCATATTAATCACAATATGATTTGTCTTAAAAGCTTAAAACCAAAATTAATTTCATTGTTTTAAATTCCCTACTGAGTAACCTTGTAATGGAAATTAATCTAATTGAGCTCTGTTATGGATAATGTGACCCTACAATGTATGGTGAACATATGGATCTAGATCAGCCTGTATATTCACATAGTCTCATCTGGATATGACTGTTGTTCCTTTTGATATAGCCTCTGAATGACATGTCGCTGCTGAGAGTCAAAGCATCATGGATCCTGATTAAGCTGTATATATACACAGACTGATACAGTTCTATCGCGGGTTTTCCGCAACACGGTTCTAACTCACTTTTTCATTATTTTACAGGAGAGGCAAAAAACTGTTTATTTTTTTTACAAGGAAAAATTTTGTTCAATAAGAAACATTTCTGAAATTGTTTTTCTATAGCAGATAATATGTTATAAATGAAATCTATGTGAAGTTTGTTCAAAATATTGTATTTGAAAAACTTTGAGTTAGAACCGTGTTGCAGAAAAAAAATGATAAAAATTGACAAAAATGTTACCCGCAAAACAGTTCTAACTCATAAAAATTTCATATAGCACTGTCAATTTGGCAGGTATTTATGTAGGAAATCATGCCTATATCTTATCCAAATAGTTTTAAATGTTAATTCTGTGTTTTTGTTTGATGACACAAGAAAAATCGTAGCCAAAATCTATGAAAAGAGCTTCAATAAGTATCAAGGCGCTGATTTATGCATAACACTAAAATGAAATTGTCTTTCATAATAAAATATTTAAAAATATAAGCCTTTTTCAAGCCTAATATACTTACAAACATATGTAAATGAGATTATTTAGTCTAGAATGTTATAGAACAATATTTTAGAAGTATAGAGAAGTTCAAAAGCTAGATTAAATCCCCTTGGTAGAATTTGCAGGGCGGAAAAATCCCCTCAATTGAATTTCTAGGGCGGACAAAATCCCCTCAATGAAATACTTTGGAGGACAAAATCCTCAAAGTAATATTGCAATGGCGGACAAAATCCCCTCGGTATGTGGAGTTGAATTTTGTTGGTAGAATTGATGCATGTTCATAGAGCTAAGCAAATGTAGGTCACACATATTTTCTTCTTTTGCCTCAATGTTTTCTTGATCAAATACTACTATGGATGTAAAGACCATTATTGCTTGTGTTAATGGAAAACTGTAATAGGACATGTGTATAATATATCACAGAAATATTAAGATAACAGGAGAAAATATCTCTATAATCATTTTCTTCTTTTGCCTCAATGTTTTCTCGATTAATTATTACTATGGACGTCATGACCAGAATATGAATAGTTCAGAAATATGTTGAACACCTTTAAAAAGTGATCAAGGGATTTCGTCCGCCCTTGCATTTACATATTGAGGGGATAATGTCCCCCCCCCCCCCTGAAATTATATCAAGGGGATTTTGTCCACCCCAGAAATTATACCAAGGGGATTTTGTCCACCCCAGAAATCATACCAAGGGGATTTTGTCCACCCAAGAAATTATAACAAAGGGATTTTGTCCACCCCAGAAATTATAGCAAGGGGATTTTGTCCACCCCAGAAATTATACCAAGGGGATTTTGTCCACCCCAGAAATTATACCAAGGGGATTTTGTCCACCCAAAAATTATACCAAGGGGATTTTGTCCACCCAAGAAATTATACAAAGGGGATTTTGTCAACCTCAGAAATTATACCAAGGGGATTTTGTCCACCCCAAAAATTATACCAAGGGGATTTTGTCCACCCCAGAAATTATACAAAGGGGATTTTGTCAACCTCAGAAATTATACCAAGGGTATTTGGTCCACCCCAGAAATTATACCAAGGGGATTTTGTCCACCCCTGAAATTATATCAAGGGGATTTTGTCCACCCCAGAAATTATACCAAGGGGAATTTGTCCACCCCAAAAATTATACCAAGGAGATTTTGCCCACCCCAGAAATTATATCAAGGGGATTTTGTCCACCCCTGAAATTATATCAAGGGGATTTTGTAAACCCCAGAAATTATACCAAGGGGATTTTGTCTACCCCAAAAATTATACCAAGGGGATTTTGTCCACCCCTGAAATTATACCAAGGGGCTTTTGTCCACCCCAGAAATTATACCAAGGGGATTTTGTCAACCCCAAAAATTGTATCAAGGGGATTTTGTCAACCCCCAAAATTATACCAAGGGGATTTTGTCCACCCCAGAAATTATACCAAGGGGATTTTGTCCACCCCAGAATTATACCAAGGGGATTTTGTCCACCCCAAAAATTATACCAAGGGGATTTTGTCCACCCCAGAAATCATACCAAGGGGATTTTGTCCACCCCAGAAATTTTACCAAAGGGATTTTGCCCACCCCAGAAAATATACCAAAGGGATTTGTCCACCCCAGAAATTAAATTAATGTCCTAACTCGTTTATTCTTGAAAAAGAAAGGGCTTTGTGTCGGGTCATTTTCAGCAACAAGTAGTATTTTGTTTGTATACAAGTCTACAGTTATAACCGTTGAGTGATAATCATATCGAAGACTATGTAAACTTTGAAATGTTTTTCAATGCTATAATAATGATGTGGTTCGCCTTATCATAATTCCAAATATGAAGCGGAAGCAATTCAAACAATCATTTTTTGTTTTAAATGCAAATGGCATCATGGATCTTGAAATCTAGATTAAACAGTGAGACTTCAATCCAATATATAGGAAAATTATTAATTTTATAGACCGTATTACTATAATGGAATGAATCCAAAGAAAGCTTCTTATAAATCCACCAAATCAAACTACTCTTGCAAAAAACAGTACCTCTAATTTACACTGAATTCATTAGAATTTAGAGTCAAAGTCATATCTTTCTCTTCCAAAATTTTCAGAATATTGGCTAATAGACAAAGATCATACTGTAAAGTCTGATTTTTAGTCTAAACTAAATATGTGTCACTTGCAAGCCAAGTTTATTCAAAGAATTTATTGCCAAAAGAGTTATATACATAGTTGCAAAGAACTATTAAAGTTATTGTTATTTACGGAAAATTTACGTTGACTTTATAAGGATTATATTTAGCAGGAAAAGGGTTAGAAAACAAGAAAATCAACTGAAAACCATTATTATATGTTTCTTTAACCTGCCAAGTTATTTACTGGTGTCATTGATGAAATGATACATAAAAGAAGTTCTAACTCAGATTTTTTTTCTGCAACACGGTTCTAACTGGGCCAGTTAGAACCGTGTTGCAGGAACACAAAATACCACTTTGAGTTAGAACCTTTTAAACAAATTCAATTTTCTCAATTAATATGAGGAATTTTTGAAAAATATTTTAAGGGATAATGTATTGACATTAGTTAGTTCCAAAAATGTAAAAAAGTGATTTTTGATAAAAAGTGGAGTTAGAACCGTATTGCGGTAACCCCGCGCTATGGTGTTTATAAGTACAATAAGGGTTGTGGCCTGCTATAATCTCAGTATATACTCAAATGAAATGGCTTATAATGAATCTGTCAAAAAGGTAACAATTGCTGATAAGCCATAGTACAATTTGCCCCCCCCCCCCCCAAAAAAAAAAAAAAAAAAAATAAATAAATAAATAAATAAATAAACATTGCTTTTATTCTACTAGGCAATCAGCAGTCACTTGCTTTTAAATTGATTTCTGGATTTAGGATTTTTACACATCCAGAGAACAAACATATGGTAGTAATTAGAATAAAATTAAGTCATGGCACCTGTTGTGTACTTCTATGAAATTAATTAGATTTAATCAAGCAAGGTGTGTCATTTTTTCTGGATCTGGCTTGAGACCATGACATGGTCAATCTAGAAAATTAATAATTTGGTAATTAAACAAATGTAATGAAATATCTCTGAACTAACTGACCTAGTGCATTGCCTGGGGAATGACAAATGACCCTAATGCATTCATGAATACTCACATATCAATTTGACCTTAGCTTTAAAAAGCACCATCACCTGGAAAAGAAGCCCTTAATTATGGCATTTGACACCAACATGGATTAAGATCAGCTTTTGCACAGATTATAAGCAGACACGATCCTATGCATGCCTGTTTTGAGTTTATATTATGGTACCTGTAGAAATTAATCTAGATATCTTTTGATCATTAGCATGTAACTGCCTTATTTGAAATATCATATAATTGTAGACTAAAATAGATTTCCAAAAGTGTTCCCAGACTATTTAATTAATTGAAAGCACTAAAAGCACCTGTTCATAATTGGTCGCATGTGCCATGTTTTCTCTCATCATCCTCTAAAATATAATCGAAATTCAAAGATATTCAGCCAAGCCTCAATACTGACTTTGAAGACAATCAATCCAGGGTTTGTGAGTTTGAATCCTGGCTTGATTTAATAAAGCTATATCCTTCATGATATTTAACAGAATTAAGTCTTTGATTGGATCTTGTGTTTGTTATGGTGGGAGAAATATGACATGCTCATGGTTAGGTACACCAGCTTCAGCATTATAATTGAAAAATTGTTTAAAACTGCCTTAGATGACAAACAATCTATCAACCAACCAATCAATCAACCAACTATATAATTGCCAATTAATCAATTGAGAGTAATAATTGAAATTTAAAGATACTCAGAATGATGCATTGTTTCTGACATTCCACAGAAAAACATAGAACCTGAGAAAGAACAGGCATTCAACATGTTCATAGTAAAATCAAAGGTGCGGACAATGTGTTAGTAATTCTACCAAAAGAAAGAACATCATTAACCCCTTCCCAAACGACAAAATTTTAGGGTGATCCACTTCAAAAACTGCCATAATTGACAAAATGGATGTTGAAAAAGATTGGATTTGTGCACAAAATAGCACAGAAAATATTGAGACAAAAGGAAAAACTGCTGATTATCAGCAGTTTCTTCTTTTGTCTCAATGTTTTCCCAAGTCTTTTCTATTAGGGACGTTAAAACCAGGTCTTGTTTGGGAAAGGGTTAATGGTATTAAGTGGGACCCCCAATTTTACTTGATTACTTAATTACATTACCTCTTTAACCCTTTTCCAAAACAATGACTGTCTTGACCTCTTAAATGTAATATAAAAAAGCTTTGGAAAACATTGGGGGAAAAGAAGAAAATGCTGGTGACCAGCATTTTCTTCTTTTCCCTCCATGTTTTCTGTATCATGATACTCAATCATATCAAAATTAAGTTGTTTGCAAAGCCTTCAAGTTCGGACGAGTCCATAATTTTGTTGTCTGGAAAAGGGTCAATTACATTATTTCTTTATAGGACTAGTGGAAAAAAAGGTATCCAGGAGCATTTATTATAGATTGTTGCCATGTTGAGTGTGAAATCTGACGAATTGATACATTCGAGTTAATTTAATTAACTGTCTTGGAAAAACCTTGTGACTTTTACACGAACTGGTGCTAATTAGACCTGACCAATCAGAGATGATCATGTGAGACACTGGGACTGTGACCGGAGACCAAGAAACATTTCTTGTGCTTTCTTTTTCTGGTAGTTTTAGTTCATTTATTCCGCAGTTCTGAAATAGTTTCATATTTATATGGTGTTCTGTGTTAATATGCCACAGGGTTATTTGGGCAATATTTTGGCTGTTTTTTCTTCGTCCGCCGCATTGTTGGAATGTATTTTACGGGTGACTTGTGCTCAGAGATGAAAATAAGAACGGAGGTACCTGGTGGGGGCTTATCAGCAGTACTCTACCATCCATACCTCAATACTGTGAGTACTTTGATTTTACTCTTTTTATTGTGTGGTAATACCTTGAGTACCTTGATTCTGTCATTCCAAAATTGCTGTGCCTGAATAGGGAATGATTGTATTAATTAACCCTTTCCCATATGAAAATTCAGGGTGGTTCTATCTCAAAACTGCTGCAGAAGACAAAACGAATTTTGGTAAGAATATGTTTTGTGTATGATATAGCTAAGAAAATATTGAGGCAAAAGGAGGAAATGCTGATTATCAGCATTTTCTGCTTTTGTCTCAATGTTTTCCTGGGCCTTTTCAACAAGAGATGTCAAAACCAGGTCTTGTTTGGGAAGATGTAAATATGGACAAACAATAGTATTTCGCTGGTTTTGTTATGAAATCTCATAACTTCATTGCTATTATAATGCTACTTTTGCAGATAGCATTGTATAAGAATACAACAATTAGCTTGCACTTAATATGCAGTCTGACCATCTTTCAGACTCCTTCAGTTCAAACTAGTTCTTGGACCTTTGGAGCTTTTTACCCAGTCCTAACAAAATCATTAAGAGAGCCTGACACGAACCATCAAGCTTTTTTGGAAACTCAAAAATTTTCGATATTAATTTTTTTACTTTAAACTGACCACAGCAATGAAACTAGACATATGATGCCATTCGTTTTCATTTTTTCTCGTTCTTTCTATTTTTTTGGATTTTTTTTGTTGTTGCCATGGATACTGAGGAAATGAAACGATTTTTCACGGTTTTGAAGTAGATTTTTTTTACATTTACAAATATACAACATACTTCAATACCTTATATCATAATTCAATAACATATCAAATTTCACAATAGAATGTTTTTAAAACTTTAAACCTTATTTTTATGTTGCTATGGTTACCAAAAGTTGACCTACTTTTCAATAATTCACAATTTTGAAAAATTGCCCTATTTTAAAATCGTTTTTTAAAAATCTGCAACCAGATACATATAAACCAGGCAGTGTCTATAATTGAGGAAGAGTTCCTTTACAAGAATCATCAATAAAATTTTGCAGCACTCTGAAGGAAAAATGTGTAAAAAATGCCCAAAAATCACAAGTTTTGAAAAAAATGATAAATACAATTAATAGATTTAACCTTAAACATATGCACAGTTTTGATCAGTTTACCTCAAAAACAGCATAAAAACAAATAATTAGGTTGAGAAACATGTTATAAGTACTTGGACATTTCCATAGCAACCGTTTTAATTCCCTAGCAACCGTTTCTTTTCCTTAGCGACATCATGAAAAACGGAATTTTAAGTAACAAAATACTTCACTCTGACATATAAAATAGGTAATATTGAAAATAAAATGACTAGATTAATAATCTATAATGTATGAAATTTCACCACTGAAACATTTCAAAGGTTTAAAACATACAGGTATGTTGCTATGGAGACCACAAACAACACATATTCAGACTTTCTGGAATTTGAGAAAAAACACTTGTATTGTGACGTTTGTTTTTCAAAACTGCAACTAGATGAACATGAAACACTTAGTGTTTTATATTGGGGATAAGTATATCTACAAAAATCATCAATATAAATTTGAAGCATTTTTGGGGAAAATGTGGAAAAAATGCATGGAATATCACGAATTTTGGGAAAATCATAAATATCAATACTGGAGTCAAACTCAATCATATGCACAAATTTGAACTAATGTACTTCAAAAACAACAATTAAACAAATAATTATGTTGAGAAACAAGTTATAACTACTTTCGCATTACCATAGCAACCATTTTTATTCCTTAGCAACCGTTTCATTCCCTTAGCAACATCATGAAAAACTGAATTTTTAAGTGACAAAATATTTCATTCTGACATATAAAATAGGTAATCTTGAAAATAAAATAAAAAATCATAGGGTTAAGAAACATGTTAAAAGGACTTAGGAATTACCATAGCAACCATTTTCATTCCTTAGCAACCGTTTCTTTCCCTTAGCAACAGCATTAAAATACAAATTTTGATTAAAAATCAACTTCATTTCTGAGCATGAAAACTGAAATGTAAACTTTTGATTGGTTGTTTTTCCACCATAAAATATTTTTTTTAAAAAGATATTGAAAAGTTTGAAATTAATGGTTGCTTTGGTAACCCAAAGTTAACACTCTTTCCAATAAATCGTAAATTTAAAAAGAACCCTGTTTTAGGACTCTTTTTTCATATCTGCATTTAGGTATACATTAAATGTTTACAAAGGAAGAGTCCTATTACAAGAATCACAAATATAACTGTAAACATTTTTGCTAAAAAAATTGAAAAGAATACATGAAAGATTCTGAATTTTTGGAAAAATGATAAATATCAATACTACTAGTTAAAGGTTATCACATTTTAGAACATTTTTCTTCATCCACGAACAATGGTTTAACAAGTTAGACTGATTGCTAGCAGTTAGACACGCAACACATTCACACGTATCTGTATAAGGTATTGTTACCCAATTACTAATTTGTAGATTAAAGATCAAAAGTGGTTACATTGGTAATTTGCAAACAGATAATAATTGTTTAAATTGAAATCTGTGGGTTTTTTTCAATTACAATAATTGAAAGATGTACATTTCTTTGAATTTGGATCTTGTAATGATGGTAATGAATTCTCATAAGAATTCAAGATTGTTAGGCATTTTTTCATTATTTTAGACTCTTCAATAATTGTGAGCACAATATATACCGGTAAATGTTTTGTTT
>CAVMGG010000585.1:0-56482 GCA_963680895.1 Fragum sueziense
ACCTTCATTGCATTATTTAACACCTTTATCAGTTAGGTACAACAAAAAGTAAGATATCTTTTATCACAGGACATAATTTGCAATAAAGTAGTATGATTTTTAAGTTATTCAAACGATTTTATGAATGTGCTTGGTTGTGTTGAATATTGCAAAAACGTCAAAATGTTGATGTCGCCGCACAATTTTTTGTTCTAAACTACCGTCCAAATCAGCCGTTTTTTTTACTTAGACTTTGTTCTCTTGGATATTATTTTCCCCAAACCCTACTACAACGACTAAATTAAGTATGATTCCATCATCATACATGAAATAGAATTTAAACATGTCTGTTTGTGTGTCGCCAGATTTGCCTATGTGACCGTAACGAACTTTCAAAGGCATGAAAGAAAATCAACTTTTCTCTCAATTTGCCGATTTTCAAACTATTTTGGTCCGAGAATGGCTTAGTTTAACTATCAAAACCCTAAAGTTTATTAATATCTTAGTATTTCTTCACTAAAGCAAAGAACATGGACAAATAGAATTTGTCGCATTTCGTTTACTATGCTTCCGTTACGTCCGTGTAGCCCACAATAATGAACGGACATTCCTAAATCTGTCAAATTTTAACAGAGTGGTTGCCAAACTGTTGAAATAGAGGCGAGTTTCAAGTATAATGAAGCGTATAACATAATGAGAGACTTGAAAGTCCTTTGGTCGCTATGCTTCCGTTACGCATATTTTTCCGTAACGTACTTCAAAGGACGCCCTGAGTTAAAGTAGCAGGAATATTTCAATACAGTGAACAATATAATACACTGCAGTTATCAAAGATTCATTATATCGGCTACTGCAAGTAGAAAAATGGAATGTTGAATGTGAAATTCGATGTGGAAGTATGTAAATTTAGTATTATACAAATTCATTTCCAGATTAGCAATACAAAACTTCTTTATTTATGCTCGATTCCTTTTTAATTTGACGTGCAAAAGCTGGAATCTCAAACAAAATACAAAGTTATGCGGGATTTACGTATCTACCCTTTTTGTTTTACGGTCAAAATAGCTGTTACGGAGCATATATTATTTGATGGTAGCATGTCCTGGATATAAATAAGATTTATTTTGTTGATTAATTGAGTTTGAATAAAACAAACGGAATTTTACATTTCCGTATAGTTAAGATTTTTCTAAATATAGCTTATTATATCATGTTTTGCCATATATGCTATAAGAAAATGTTACGGAAGCATATATTTGGGTATACAATTTGTGAGTAAATTA
The DNA here is from genome assembly GCA_963680895.1 of Fragum sueziense. Classification (NCBI taxonomy): domain Eukaryota; kingdom Metazoa; phylum Mollusca; class Bivalvia; order Cardiida; family Cardiidae; genus Fragum; species Fragum sueziense. The sequence goes on from CAVMGG010000585.1 coordinate 1,263, forward strand.
CGATACATAAAACATTTTGATGTCAATTGATTATAATTAACTCAGAAAGTATATGAAGTAGGAATACTAACAAAGCCGCTTAATTGCGTTTATCTGTGAATTCACATAGCAATATTCCGTTACGAAATATAGACTCTTCGTTACGGAAGCATATACTATATCTTATGGAATATTGAGCATACACTGCCATCTGTTGGCGATAGATTAGCAAACATACCCCTTCAGGTTCTATCTAAGCATGTTACACAACATGTCTGAAACAGTTTGTGGCTTCTCAAGTAGACAGACATGGTTACAACAGTTTATTGATTATTGCGAGCGAAACACATAATGATCTAGACCATAAAATATGCCCCTTTTGGTCCTAACACCATTTCCATTTTCTAATTCCACCATTAGACATTTTCAGCTTTGTACTGGTTAATCTTAGAAAACCTGCATACATCGTTTTTATGGCAAATAAAAGAAGACACAAACATTTCCTTTTCAACTGGGCTAGACGATAATGTTAACAGGAATAATTCTCTGCAAACGTGGCTTGCAACTCTCTTGTCACAGTTTAGTCCCCAAGTTCCAGGAGCAGGTATGCAGGGTGCATTTTCCCTTCTTTTTTGTAATGCTGATATTGAAGTAACAAACCCCAAGGCTGTGCTGTTGCACATTCTTTTTAGTTTTCATTAATCCTGACATTTTTTTTCCCGAAACTAAACCTAGATGTTTGTATTGTCGGGTCTTGAATAGTTTGTGAAGAAAGGGCTTCTCTATATTTCTTTTCTGAAAGCTGGTGTTCCCTTCTACTAGGTAATTGGCTAAGACAAATTACACCGCTCTCTCACCATTGGAATTACAAATACTGATCATTTGGCACAAGTTAACACGCTAAAAACCTAAACCTTGTGTCAACCATGGCCAATCCAATCAATCACCAGGGGATATGACAGTCTAAGACGCTGTGATTTTAGATCAAGCTTTGGATCTAGTCAAAGTGACTGTAACATCCCAACATTTATTCTACTCCCAGTTCGTTTGCTACATTTTTATTGTCAGAATCAACATTAATCTACTTTCAGGATTTGTCTACTTCGACTTGGTCTACAATATATCATACATTTTTCATTACTAGACCTACATGATTCATTTTAATTTTCATTTCAATATTTTTGTATACGTATATGCATTTTTCTTTTATTTCCTGTCAATAAATGGAATAATTATGCTTGACATCAAATTGTATCAAATGATTCATTTTTATTTTTTCACTTTGTAATTCATATCTTAATTGTATTTCATGGAGTTATTTGTTAACGATTTTTGAGAGCCATATTTTTATTTAGGGATATATGGTTCGCATGAATAACCAATTTACATTAAAATAGTATGTGTTCTTATATAAATGATTTAATTAGAAATAAAAGAAATTCGGAAGAGAAGTGGACGAGTAATTACACACACACACCGGAATTTGTTCAATTTAACTCCCCTTCAAATTGGAACATCCTTACAAATTTACACGACCAATGCACACATGTCTAGCACACCATCGAATTATATATTTCTAGATACCCCCCCCCCCCCCCCCCAAAAAAAAAAAAAATTCATATCTTATAACAAGTTCATAAATTGAGAAAAACAACGCATTGTTTTTAACAAATATAAGATATCATACTGAAATATAAAGCAGGCGAATTTAGACAAAATGGAAACGGTATACAAAACCTGAGTAGACAAGGTGGTACTGGTTTTCAAAATAGACGAATTGGGAGTAGTTGTTGTTGTTGGTTGGTTAGTTGTTGTAGATCAATCGAAATTGAATCCTAGAAATTGTCCATGGTGGTACCCGGTTGACGACTTTGTGGTGCATATACAGACATATCCGTGCAGCAGACTGTTTTGCCCGATGCTTACAATGTAATTGTTACTCTGAGTGTGATATTAAAGAATAGCAAAGGTACCAGTTCGGCAATTTTGCCAATGAGATTAATAGTTTAAGTGTACTAAAAGAAACGTCTATTGATTCATTCGTATTATTGAATTTAGTATTTGTTTTATACCAATTTATTGTTTCTTTTTTGTAAGAACCTTTACGTTTAGCGTTTAAAGTTCTTTGAAAGAAATGACACTAATGGTAATAAGGTTATGGAAATTATCTATTTTCCGTAACACAAGGGCCATTTTTTCCACGATCATACATACTAAGAAATAAAAGCTCGAGAGCCAGATGCACTTGAAAACATAATCTGAAGAGGCATTACTATCGGAATATTTACTTTTAACTTTACTTCGCAAGATGGGTTCAAAAAGAATACAAACGATCACAAACACTTTTAAAATGCTCGAATATTGCGTTAAACAGTGAAATACTCGTTTTGATATCACCACATAGGGTTACAGCTGAATTGTTTTCATTTTTTTCTTGTAAGTTGTGCAAATGGTTGATGATGGTCAAACAAACAATCTTTTTGATGTTGGGTTATAACATTGGCCACAGCTCACGCTATATGTATCTCGAGTTGCTTTATATGCTCCGTAACAGCTAGGTTATAGTGGTATATTTGAAAATGCGATAACTCAGCAGGACTTAAAATGTTGTGGGTAAAATTTTAACCATACATTGTAGACATGTGACACTTTATTTTAATATAAAAATTGTGCTCATGCAGAAAAGTTCATTTTTCAACATTTTCGTTTTTGTAAATGAGTCAATTTTCGTGGAATGGCTGAAAAGCATACATAGGGATACCGAATAGATATTATAAATGACTGTGTTTTCCCTATAATAAGGGTCTGATAATATAAAACTGTCTAAGCACTAGCTAAGCTTGTCTGGGCCACTAGGCTATTGTCTATAACTCTTTACTAGACATCAAAATTCTGGACTAAAAACTATATAGCACCTCCTTGGGTTTAGGGCATCAACTGTGTGAAGTTTCATGATCCTAAGTCAACAGGTTCTCAAGCCAGAGCATGGAAACAAAAAAGTCTTTGAACATTTACAGTCATCATCTATAGAAGACCACTAAGAATGTATATATAGAATTGCCTAGTATGACAATAATTTATCGTTAGTAACCCATCAAATGATATGGAAGAAAATTTGCCAGACAAAAAATCAATGTTGTCTGTTATGTCCATGAATACAAGAATCTAATTTTCTTACTAATCACTGTCTATGCATGTTTTGAATTCTTGACTCTAATCAGTCAATTCCAAGGCCAAACCCTATCAATAAGTAAACAAAGTCTTACTTAGATTCTGACATTACAATTATTTTCTATTCCTAAAAATAATTTGAGCCAGAATCTGGAAAAACGTCCCTTGAGGCGTTTGAGCCCAACATAGATCCAGATCAGCCTGTGCATACGCACAGTCTGATCAGAATCCATATTGTTCTCCAATAGCCCCTTTGTGACCTGTAGTAACTTATAGAGAACGGCATTGATGCATATTGGACTCCAGATCTTGAAACTCAATTTTGAACAAGAGGGCCGTTGGCCCTAGGTCGCTCACCTGAAATCGGGTTTTTTAACAGATCAGATTTCTTACAGGTAATGCAATAAAGGGTCAAAGATCATATGAACGCCGATATGCAATTTCAAACCATAGAAAACCCAGAAAACTACCATAATTCAAATTCATATGTAACTCAAATATGAAGTTTCATCCAATTCGGCTATGTGGTTATGGAGAAATTGCTTTGGACAGATAGAATTAAAATAAAACATACAGACTGACAAACAGAAATTTACAAATTGACCTAGATCTATGACCTTGAACCTACCTAAATATATATTTCAAATAGAACATCTACTCATGATAAAGAACACATTTACCCATACATTTTTTTAAATCCATGCATAAATGTAGATGCTATGCCCCTGATAAGCAGACTTTTACAAGAAGTCCCCTTTTTCTGTGACAAGGTTTTGAAAAGCAAAGAAAAATACCTCTTAGCAATATCATAAGTAATGCAAATATTAAGTTTTGTCAAATTTGGCTTTGCAGTTTTTGAGAAATTGCTTTTGACAGATTTCGTGTAATTTCTTTTTCTGTTGCCATGGCAACCAGAGTTTTTTTTTAATAAATTGCAATTCTGTTAGCAATTTTTTAAATGTGACCTCCTACGGAATATTTCTGCCTAGTTTGGTGGAAATTAGCCTGTTAGTTTAGGAGGAGATATCATTCAACGATGTCATTGAGATTTGGTGGAAAATCTCCTTTTCTGTTGCCATGGCTACCACAGCTTTTAAAGGATTTCAATCCTTTTAGCAATTTTTAAAAGGAACCTCCTCAGAAATATTTCTGCCAAGTTTGGCTGAAATTGGCAAAGTAGTGTAGGAGGAGATGTTGTTCAAAGAAATTATTGAGAATTAGTCAAATTTCTCCTTTTCTGATGCCATGGCAACCAGAGTTTTTAGTCAATTTCAATTCTTTTAGCAATGCTGAAAGAGGACCTCCTAAGGAATATTTTTGCCAAGTTTGGTTGAAATTGGCGTGGTAGTTTAGGAGAAGATGTCATTCAAAGATAGTATTGAGATTCAGTCAAATTTCTCCTCTTCTGTTGCCATGGAAACCAGAGTTTTTTATGCATTTCAATTCTTTTAGCAATTCTGCAAGGGAGTCATCTAAGGAACATTCCTGCCAAGTTTGGTTCAAATTGGCCATGTAGTTTAGGAGGAGATGTCGTTCAAAGATAGTATTGAGATTCAGTCAAATTTCTCCTTTTCTGTTGCCATGACAACCAGACTTTTTTATGGATTTCAATTTTTTTAGCAATTCTGAAAGGGGGTCACCTAAGGAACATTCCTTTTAAGTTTGATTGAAATTGACCCAGTAGTTTAGGAGAAGATGTCATTCAAAGATAGTATTGAGATTCATTCAAATTTCTCCTTTTCGGTTGCCATGGAAACCAGAGTTTTTTATGGATTTCAGTTCTTTTAGCAATTCTGAAAGAGGGTCACCTAAGGAACGTTCCTGCCAAGTTTGGTAGAAATTGACCCAGTAGTTTAGGAGGAGATGTCATTCAAAAGTAGTATTGAGATTCAGTCAAATTTCTCCTTTTCTGTTGCCATGGCAACCAGAGTTTTTCGTGGATTTCAATTCTTTTAGCAATTCTGAAAGGGGGTCACCTAAGGAACATTCCTGCCAAGTTTAGTTGAAATTGGCCTAGTAGTTTAGGAGGAGATGTCATTTAAAGAAATTGTTGACAGACGACGCACGACGGACAACGCACGACGGACAAAAGGTGATCACAATAGCTCACTTGAGCACCTTGTGCTCAGGTGAGCTAAAAAGTTATTGAGGATAAACCAAAATTTTGGTTTATCTTCAATAACTTTTTTATCAGTTGATTTTTCAAAAATCCAACACGTCCAGCTTATTCCTGGCATTTTCCTTCCTTCTCTGCTTCAAACCGAATTCAAATTGGTCAAGTATTAAAAAAGATAATGAAGATTATCGGAAATTCTGAGTCACATGATTATACACCGTGGTATACATGTCCTGAATTCTTGACTCTAGTCAGTCATTTCTTACTGTCCTGGACAAAACATTCAACACTTGAAAATATTGAAAGCAAATTTGTTAAGGTAAAAAGGGCCTAATTAGCACCAAAAAGCCAGCGGCGAAATTTGAAAAGTGCCAGTAATTCCTAAACTGTGTTACATTTCCATTCCAAATACAAATATAAGCATTTTGTACGGTTTAGAATTTTGAATTAATGCATATTTATGGAAATATTTGACAAAAATGTTCAAAATTACCTCCCTTGCATATGAATATAGAGTAAAATGATATTTGTAAATTATTTTCTTCTTGAAGCAAAATCTTGAAATCTGGCACGGTGAATCAACTTATGTGAAGTGTATTTACAAGTGTGTGTAATTTGATACATTTTGTATGGCTAGAAAGTGGTGTTTTTCATTAGGCACTTTATACCTTAAATCAACTTTCTATTTATTCTACAAGAAATTAAGGTCTTACATCTTGAATTCCTATATCAGCTGTTGTGATTTAACCCTTTCCCAAACAAGACCTGGTTTTGACGTCCCTATAGAAAAGGCTTGGGAAAACATTAAAACAAAAGAAGAAACTGCTGATAACCAGCAGTTTCTCCTTTTGTCTCAATATTTTCTGTGCAATATTTTACACAAATCCTATCTTTTATAACATCCATTTTGTCATTTTTTTTTTAACAGTTTTTGAAGTGAGTCACCCTTAAATTTTGCTGTTTGGGAAAGGGTTAAGACAACAATTGAGTCACTTGTTATTAAGCTATAGTTACAGAATAGCAACAATCTATTGTTAGTAACCCATCAAATGATATGGAAGGAAAAATTGCTAAAAACAAATCAATGCCGTCTGACATGTCAATGAATACAAGAATCCAATTTTGTTACTAATCACTGTCTATGTTCTGAACTCTTGAATTGACCAATCATTTCCAAGACGAAAACACTAGTTATGAGAAAGCAAGATCTGACTTACGATTCCAAATTGCAATTGCCTATTCATGACAATAATTTATTGTTAGTAACCCATCAAATGATGTGAGAGGAAGATTTGCCAGAAACAAATCAATGGCTGACATAGCTATGAATACAAGAATCTAATTTTGTTACTAATCACTGTCAAAGCATGTCCTGAATTCTTGAATACGACCCTTCAATTCCAGGGCCAAAACATCAAACACTGCTCCAAGTTGACAGTAGCCAATCTGTTTAACCCTTTCCCCAACGACAAAACTTTAAAGTGGTTCAATTTGAAAGAAGCCGAAGTTGACAAATTGGATGTTTATAATGATAGAAGTTGTGTACATTATAGCACAGAAAATATTGAGACAAAAGGAGAAACTGCTGATTATCAGCAGTTTCTTCTTTAGTTTCAATGTTTTCCCAAGCCTTTTCTATAAGGGACGTCAAAACCAGGCCTTGTACCAGGCCTTGTTTGGGAAAGGTTATATAACATCAATCAGAAAACAACAAGGTATTTGTATTGTTTAGCAAGATTAACCCGGTACATCTGCATATGTAATGACCCCACTTCGGCAATGTTTTGTTAAGACACTCAACTAACGGACTTTGCGCACGAAAATTAATCAGTATCAGTTTAATGTTGTCAGATAATACTTAGATTCCTTCAAATACAATCGCCTGTTTATGGCTACAATTTTATAGTGACATGGTTTTAACTGAAAACTACAAATTATTACCATCTACAACAACATTTCTCCTATTGTTACATATGAGAATTATTACAAATTAGGCATTATTAAAATAGACATGTCCGACACAGCCATCAATATATTGTCTGGTAAACGGGATAATTTAGTCTTCCCTTTATATTATACCTTAACCCTTTCCCAAACAAGACCTGGTTTTGACGTCCCTAATAGAAAAGGTACAGGAAAACATTGAAACAAAAGAAGAAACTGCTGATAACCAGCAGTTTCTCCTTTTGTCTCAATATTTTCTGTACCATATTTTACACAAATCCTATCTTTTATAACATCCATTTTGTCATTTGTGACAGTTTTTGAAGTGGACCACCCTAAAATTTTGCCGTTTGGGAAAGGTTTTCAAGGTTTTTTTCAAGGTTTTAATCAAAAGACCAGGACCCCTACCCGGGGTATAGGTCAACATGTTACATAATAACAAACATAATTAACAAAACATGTGAAAAGTTTTGGTGAAAGCTCCAAATTAAGCTGACTAGATTTAACCAACGACAATCAAGGATAATGAGAGATGAAAAAGAAAAAAAGTGAAGATTAGCCCCCAGTTGGTAAACAGAGGAGGGACTGTCAGAATTATTCCTGCTAGTGTTCTGAGAGATGACATGGACAAAGAACAGCCTGCAAAATGTGCAGTCTGATCTCTGCCCGTACCACTCATTTTATTCTTTTGAAACAAGAAAAGTTTTACAAATTAACTGCTGATGGTAATGGCATGTAATAGTGTCAAATAGCAGTTATAAGCTATAACATTCATCAGTTCCCCCTCTCAAACCGGGTTTTGACATTCATGAAGTGTCAGAAAATATCGAGGGAAAAGAAGAAAGTGCTGAATATCAGCACCCACTTCTTCCCCCCCCCCCCCCGACATTCTCTGGAAAGAGTTAAGACTTTATGGCATTATAAATGTATGGGGGCTACTGTTTGTGATCAGAATCACTGGTCCACCTCAGAGGAATTGAGCTTAAGACACTTGATAAAACTATTTGTAGATAATTATTAACAAGTTAATGGTTATGCATTACCTTAAAAGTATTCAGAATTTCTTTGCAAAATTTACTAAGTTTAAACAGAATCTTAATATCTTTTGTATTCATTAGATCGTTATACTGAACAGTACTAACATGTCGCGATAGGTTCCTAGGAAGGCACAAGCGCCTAAGATCCTCAAAATAACTACAAACAAAAAGATAGTGAAACTCATCGCCGAGTTCATGATCAGAACAGAGCTCACATACTCTATCATCTCTATCTGTACCCCCAGAACCTGCCAAACTCAATTGGTAGTTTATGATTGAGACATCTAAAATGACAAAATGCAGAGGACAAATCACTTGGTAATAGTTTGAAATAACTTTCAAAGTCTAAGTCGGTTTTAAATATTCTATAATTGAGACATTTAGATGAAAGAAAGACTTGATCAGCCCATTCTGCTTTATACTTATCAATTAATCTTAACTTTACCATTTTAGCTAAACCTAAAGGTATATTTTGTTGAGATTCCCATAGATTTGAAAAATCAGAGTTGGTTAGACAGTTCTTTATTTGGATTTACCATTTAGAATGAAAAAAGTCATTATTATGCATTTCTAATAAAATTTTATACAACTTGTAGGAAATTTTATCCTTCTTACCATTGATAATACGTTGCCAAAAACCAATCATTCTAGATTGGGTCAAAATATTGATCGGGTAACGACCTAATTCACCATATAAAATCAGGTTTGGTGTTGATTTTTTGACATTCAGAATAATCTTATAAAACTGAGTACACAGCCTTTCAAGGATAGTTGTATTTTCAAAACCGGTTATTTCAGAGCCATACAATAAAATTGGTATCACCATGCTATCAAAAAGTTGTAATTGAAGGTCTACTGGTAAATCTAATTTACGAGATTTTCTCAAAACAGAAAACATTGCTTTACGAGCCTGGTCAACCATTCTTTGATTATTTTGTAGAAATCGACCGTTGTAGGAGAAAAGTGTTCCAAGATAAACAAAGCTATCAACTATGTCTAGAGCTTGTCCTTTGTAAATAAAAGCAAAGTTATGATCAAATTTTCTATTACAGAAAATAGTAATTTTTGTTTTAGAGGGATTAACTTCAAGGTCCCAAGATTGACAATAAAGAAACATTGCGTTCAGAGCAGATTGTAGTTCATCTTTTGATTCAGCAAGTATTACTGTATCATCAGCATATAATAGAATATAAAGCTTAAAAAAGACTTCCAGTTCATCATTACCTAACAATATCTTGGCCATTTCCGAAACACTTTCAAGCCCATCAAAAGCATGGGAAATAAATTCTGTAAGATCATTGAGGAACAGCGAGAATAAAATTGGCGATAGATTTTCTCCTTGACGTACACCTACGTTACTGTGAAAAAAGGATGATTTCGCATTATCTAATCTAACACATGATTTTGCATGAGCATACAAATTGTGAATAATTTTAAACATTTTACCATCAATATTATGTTGTAAAAGTTTATGCCAAAGATAATTTCTGTTTACGGAATCAAAGGCCTTCTTGTAATCAATAAAAGCGCAAAAAAGTTTTTTCCCCCTAAACAAATATAAGTCAATAAGGCATTTCAAGTTAAATATATGGTCGGTTGTTCCATATTTCTTACGAAAACCAGCTTGTTCTTCACAAAGTAAATTCATATCTTCCAAAAAATTATTCAATCTATTGTTAAGAACAGCAGTAAATAATTTTCCAAAGCAGCTTAATATTGTTATGCCTCTATAATTGTCAGGATCAGTTTTGTCACCCTTGTTTTTTATATATAGGAGAAATAAAACCTAGTGTCCAATCTTCAGGTACAATTCCGGAAGAAAAAACAAGATTAAACAATTTGGTATACGCAGTGATCATTTTTGATTGTGAATATTTCAAAAATTCATTCAGAACTAGATCTGAGGAGCAAGCTTTATTAAGCTTAAGTTGTGCTAAGCATTTTTGAACTTCTTCTTCAGATATTGCAGAGTTAAGTATAAAGTTGTGCTCATCAATCTTTGAACTATCAATATCATAGTTATCGTTATTGGTTTCAATTGTATTCAGCTTTTTAAAATGATCAGCAAATGTCTCCAAAGAGACCTTTTGTAAAGTATTTGCTTTGGAATTGTCAGCTTTGTTAAGCAGATTCCAATATGATTTTGGATCAGTATGTTTAAGGGAACGGAGTTTAGAAATAAAATCTTTTCTATATTTTTTGTAGTGTTTATTTAGACATTTTTTATAAGCCTTACTAGCATTGTGTAGAAATTTATAGTTTTCAGCAGAATTTACCCTGTGTCTCAAATTTTTTGCTCTTTTGAACTGTCGCCTTAAAGCGCTACATTCATTATTGAACCATGGAGCATTATAGGTATTACCTTTATTTTTTCTAGGCTTATGAACTGTATGCTTTATAAGTCCATGATCACTGGCAGCATCAATCAAAATTGAGGTACATTCAGTAGTCAATTCTTTGATAGTTTGAGGAGTTACATCATTAGTGTCAATTGTATCAATTCTGTTTATAAAAGACAGTATTTTGTCTGCATTAAGACCCTCAACAAAGTTGGCTGATTCACTTTTAATCCATATTGCATGGACAGAAGGTACAGAATTATTTTGATGAATAATTGGATTGAAATTGAGTTCGTTACAAATAATTGAGAAGGAAATTCCATTGTGAGCATCACTTAGCATAGGATCAAATGGCAAAACTTCAAACTCAGACATGTATGGGAATAAGATTGGTGATAAAATAACATAATCTACAACAGAAACACCCTTACAAGTCTTACTTCCGACAGACCTATCACGACCAACCCGACCATTGGCAATATTAAGATCACATGACCTACATAATTCCAAAAGGCGTTTGCCATAATTATTAAGACGAGATATGTCAGAATTATTTCTTTCACTAGAGAAACCAAGCTGTTCTAGACTGCATGTATATAAATTCTCATCAATATTATTCAATTCAAGTGATTGTTGAATGTTAGCATCTATGCAAACAAAATCATGCTCATTTTTTGTATGGGCATTAAAATCTCCTAAGAGACATATCCTATAACCTTTTGATGAAAAATTTAAGATATCATTTTCAAGTGTATCAAAACAATCAATATTGCTATAATTACTTCCTTCTGGGGCAATGTATACTACGCAAAAAATAATTTTGAATGGGAATTGGGTTAAACACAATTTTAGAATGGTCAAAGAAGAAAACAGTCAGCAATAAAGGGCAACAAAATTATTTGCATCTACAAAATATCACAAAATACAAAGATTTGATGATGGCAAAGGGAAGGCCATAAAGAGGATTCTGATTTGTGAAATGTTTCTGGCCAAAAGCAATTTTAGGCAATAACTTAGGCAACTTAATTGAGGACACTATCAAATATTCTTATTGACAACATCATTTACTATCACCATAGTGTCGCTTTTCAACAAAAACCTTGTAACTCCACTTGTTTTAAGCTGCAGTTACGAGGTGTTTGTTGAAAAGCTGCAATATCTTTTGACCAAGTTTTACCAGTAAACATTGAAATTGACACAAGTATAGCAGACACTTCATTCCATGGCGAATGTCTATTAGATATTGTTAATGAATGTTTGCAAGTATGGTAATGTTGTCTGTCAGGGGCATCAATATGAACAGTCTTGGCTAGCCTGTCTATACTGGGAAACATCATCAGACAGGACATAAGTATACACCCTTAAAATATTTCTATATGATGAACACAATTAACACTGGTGGTGAACTCGGCCAAAGCGTGGGACGTTTTTTCGCGATCATTGTATTACGTCGGTGTTGTTATAAAATATCGTAACTACGGCTTTATCAAAGCCGTAGTTACAATATTTTATAACAACACCGACGGTTTGTCAATACAATCGGTTAACCCGGTGTATTTTTAGAATAAATTCATTGTTATTAGAAAAACTATCCAATTAGATCTTTAAACTCGCATTTAAACGCAAAATATCCGTACCTTCTTGTAGCGAAAAACGTCCCTCGCTTTGGCCGAGTTCACCACCAGTGTGGCTAGCCTGTCTATACTGGGAAACATCATCAGACAGGACATAAGTATATACCCTTAACCCTTTCCCAAACTGCAAAGTTTTAGGGTGATCCACTTCAAAAAATGCCACAAATGACAAAATAGATGTTATTAAAGATAGGATTTGTGTAAAATATGGCACAGAAAATATTGAGACAAAAGGAGAAACTGCTGGTTATCAGCAGTTTCTTCTTTTGTTTCAATGTTTTCCCAAGCTTATTCTATTAAGGCAGGGGTTGAAAAATTTCTTCAAACCTACTAGTCCTGTAGGACTAGTAGCTCTGAATTTCTACTCGCCCTTACGGCAACCCAACTCGCCCTTAAAGACGAAGAAAATTTTAGACTGTTGGCTCTTACGGATGCATTATTATGCAAATAACATAACTCTTTGACTCTACAAGTAAAGTTTCTTCGGTATAAATGACAGACAGGGCTCGCGCTGGCGATCGCCACTTCAAAAGTCATCTATGCGAATAAGGCAACAATTTTATTAAAAAAGATGGTCAATAAATCGAATGTGGCTCAGACTTGACTCCATCTTTTACCATAAATCAATCACCGATTAACATTACTGTAAACACTTACTTTTTATTTAATTCGAAAGATAGATTAGCTGTCGAAATGGTCGAGTAAGCACACCATTTTAATATGTACAACTACCCGGTAAATGTGAAAGAATTTCTTTGTGTAATCGCGAGGCGGCATAACAGAAAGAGACAACGCGTCTGTGTTAAAACCATCTAACGTCAGTGTATTTACTGCGTAGATAGCGTTTTGTTTTCATTGCGTCATCCAATTTTCCCGCACTTTTCTGGCACGCGCGACTTTTGTAAACAAATCATAGTAAAACGTAACCTTATTTGGGTGCGGAAAAATCACGTGATTATATTGAAACTGGAATGACTACGTCATCAGTTGACTGTGTTTGCGGCCTCTTTGATCTCGCTCAAATCATCGCATATGAGTAACACAGATTTACTCTAGTTTCCTTGTTTAGTTTCACTTACGGGATTGATCGACACAAACAGGGAAAGGTCGTATTTACAGCGAATATTATTGTTTCCGATATGAAGTTTAAATAAATACTTTCTTTTCTATCCTTTATTTTTTCCCCTCAATCAGCGTGATTCAAGCCCTAAATTTGCACTCGCCCCGTCGGACTAGTTCGTCCCCAAATCTACTCGTCCTACGGCATTTTCTACTCGCCAATGCGAGCGGGCGAGTGGATTTTTCAACCCCTGTAAGGACGTCAAAACCTGGTCTTGTTTGGGAAAGGGTTAAAATAACTCTACATGATGAACACCATTAATGACCAAAATGGTCTTTGTTGAAAATCTTACAAGCATTTTTGTCTTGAATGAAAACCTGTCTGGGAAGAAGATTCTTCATATTGCTGCCTTTCAACAAAAACCTCGTAACTACAGCTTATTTAAATCTGTAGTTACAAGGTTTTTGTTGAAAGCAATGATATAATATTCCAGTAGATCACACACATAATTATATAAATGTCTGGCAGTGTCTATCTTGATAAAGCAGCCTTAAGTACTGCCTTAGACTGTCTGTTCAGGAGAACATTACATTAGGTAGCATGCCTACTTTGGTCTGTGCCTTACCACTTTCAAATTTTGACTTTGAAAATATGCAATTCTGAAATGTCAAATTTGAAAGCAGAACAATGGCAATGAATTTTGTGCTAAAAATAGATGGGATTTTCTGTTATGTATTGATAAACCGCGGGGGTTGTTATAATATCTCGTAACAGCGGCTTAAATCAAGCCGTAGTAACAAGATTTTATAATAACACCCACTAAATACTATTCATTTGTCTGAAATTACGTTACGAATAATCAGATAAAATCGTTCCCTATTTAGTATAGCAAAGCCAGTACTCAATGAAGACAACCATTAATATATAGTAAATGAGGGTTTACCAGTAAGATTTACATGTCTGACAGGGTCATAAATATGACGTTATCTGACTGCTAATCCGAGTTTTCTCTGACGAAATTTGCTCTTTCATATGTTGATGTCGCTCATTTACATCAGAGCGCACTACCATTCAAAAACAAAGGAAAGTAAGCCACAAGTTGTGGTGCTTTGTTTACTGTCCGATCTTAAAAGCAATTCTTAAAACACTTTATGATACCGATCAATGAACCATTTATTGTCATGCCTGGTGAGAAATTTAAGACCAAAAATTATTTCTAAAAGTTTTTTAGGCATTGTTTTGCAACAAACGTCACCTGAACAGCCATTGTTTACAATGACATACTTTCCTTCGATTTTGATTGGTAGTGCACTCTGATGTAAATGAGCGACACCAACATATCAAAGAACGAATTTCATCATTGTAAACTTGGATTATCTAACTGGAGGCTTAACAGGCCCGTAGGAACAGGGGGGGCTAGGGGGGGCTAAGCCCCCCCAATGTTGGCCAAAAATGCCGAATTTTCTTAATTTTACACTGAAAATTTTGGGAAAATCCAAATTAGCCTCCCCAATATTCTGGACAAGGGCTTTAGCCCCCCCAATATGAAATTGCTTCCTACGGGCCTGCTTAATATTTCTATTGTCTGGATTTATAGTCTGGAATACTGGACACCACAATGTCTCTAATAATAACCCTGTGCACAATAAATACATGTAAAATTAATGATAAATATGGAATGTCGCCCATTGAGCCATTTAAATGAAAGATCATTATCTTGATTTACATTGGCAATTTGTCAATTACTGTGCTTTTTAGTTTGAGCAACTACTGCTTAAGCCTACAAGATCTATCTCAAAGTACTGATCTGGGTTAAAGTTAGTAATTGTCAGGGAAAATCTCTATTCCATAAAGATAATCAGGGCTGAAGCCAAATTTATGTAAGGCCAAATTGACAAAGATTCCCTTAGTACATATAGGATACCATTAATGTTCGTAGAATATAATGATAGAGCTGGGACTCTATTGTAACTCATTGTGATACCAAAATATTGTTTCTGGAGAAAAATAGGATTTCTGGATCACTTTGGAAACAGAAAATAAGGATAAAATGGCAAAACAAAGACAATGAGGACACAAGGAGATATTTGCTGCATTTCTTCAAAAACCTTGTAAGTGCAGCTTAAAACAAGCTGCAGTTACAACGATTTCAAAGAAAAGCCAGGATTTGTGCAACAACAAATTGATGAATGTCCATTCCATAAAGATATTCAGAACTAAAGCCAAATCTGTGTAAGGCCAAATTGACAGAGATCCCCTTGGTACATATAGGATACCATTAGTGTCTGTAGAATATAGTGATATAGCTAGGGCTCTATTGTAACTCATGGTGTTACCAAAATAGTGGTTCTGGAGAAAAAAAGGATTTCTGGATTACTTTGGAAACAGAAAATAAGGATAAAATAGCACAACAAAGACAAAGAATACTCAAGCATAATTTTGCTGCTTTTCTTTGAAAACCTCGTAACTGCAGCTTAAGACAAGCCTCAGACACATGGTGTTACCAAAATATTTGGTTCTCGTAGTGGATTAAAGGTACAATTACAAATAAAGGCCTAGTCTAGTCACATACAATTTAACATCCATATCACATGTCACATCCAAAATTAAACTGCAAGTGTCCCCTGTTTTAGATGTGCTCCTGCCGTGATATGGACGCTGAATGGTGTATGTGACCAAGCCTTAAGACAATAATATTATCTATATGAAAAAGAAATACTCAATACCACATAGGCATAAAATTCATTAAAAATTATGAGGAGACACAATGTATAATATTGGCTAATCAAACAAGCAACATAAAATTTTGACCTACTTTGAACTGAGAACAATATAGATGAAGGGAGATTACTGGTTTGACAAAAGGTTGTGGAGCATCAAATTGACACAATTCCCTTGGCATTTATAGGATAGCATTAATGTCTATAGAATAGGATAACGCCAACATCCCCTATAACTCATGATGTTATAAACATTGTATAACTCGGCCAGATAAATGGACACCTAGCCCCTATCTCTTACATTTTTTCTTGATGTATTTACCAGCAGGACAATGTCAAGCGAAAACTCGAGTACTCGAACGTCAGTTAGAATGCTTCATCCTCTGCTACAAATTGTGTCTCTTGTCATGCTTTTACAATTCCAATACAAAATGTCAATTAATTTTACATGACTGCTGTTAATTAATGAGACAGAACCTGTTAAGGCCTCAAATTACTGATGTGTTAATGACAATTAACTCTTTTACAACAATTCCTGGTTTTGATGTCCAACCATGAAAGCGTTGGAAAGCATTGACAGAAAAGTAAACAAGATGTGTTTGTGAAACACTAATGCCCCCGAAATGGCCATTGTTAAGTTTTCTGACAGACAAACAGATATATGGACAGACAGAGAGACACAGTATAACGATGTGCCCCCGATCTTTCGATACAGGGGCATAAAAACGTGGATTACCTGCATTTCCACTCATGCTTCACATGTAACATCCACACTTGTTTCATATACATGTATTTCAGGCCTACTGGTATTCCTTTGAATTTACGCCATAGTAAAACCTTTACCTTTGAGATATAGGGTTAATGGTAATTAACTTTTTCATTGCTAAAAAACTAAATGAATTATCAAATAGAACTATTCAAAGGAATTACATGTGATATTTAACCAACAGAGCTATCCCAGTTTTGAGGATAAGGTAAATGGAGAGAAGGTCAATTTCATGATGTTCTAACAGTGTGTGTATTATTGATCTGTGAAATGATCTCCTCATTAAGATCCATGTGCAGATTTGAGGCTTCCTATAGTTCCAACCCATGACCTCTGGATTGATATACTCTGACAATTACCCATTTAGATATCCGGGCTTAGCAGGGAAATGGTAACCCTCTCTCAAATAATGACTCTTTTTGACTCCTTACAAGACAATGGCTTTGGAAACCATTGTGGAAAATGACATCTACCTATTGAGATATCCCGGCTTGGCAGGGAAGCTTAATTAACAGAGAAAACTTCATGATCTTTGACTGTATGTATCAGAACAACAGAAATGTAGGGATGAAGACATTCTAACTTTGTTATTTCAATGCCAAACCCTATGTTGTGGGTACTCATAAGAATTGTCTCGATGAGACAAATTCTTATGAGTACCAACAACATAGAGTTTGATGAACAATAAACCAACTAGAGCATTTTGAAAAACCTTTACCCCATCTACTCTGTAGCTCTATATATTGATCTGTGAAATGATCTCCTCATTAAGATCCAGGGGCAGATTTGAGGCTTCCTCAAACACCAGTAATGAAGTTGTAGGACTTCCTTTAAATGAGAGAAAATGAGAAACACCTCATTGGCTTTACGCTAAAGGTTCTAGGTTGTCATATGAAAAGGTATCTACTGGTATACTGGAATCATCTGTCTCAATGAGCAGATTCAAATGATTACTAACTACATAGTAATTGACTAACACTAAAATGCATTTACATAAGCTATTATTCCCTCTCATCGCCCAGCCTGAAAAGTTCAGTCACATTCTAGTCTGTCAATCCAGAGGTGGTAAGTTTGAACCCAAGCTTGTCCAGTATCCATTCCGATATTTGACAAAAGTCATTTGTCTCTCACCAATGAGTGTGAATCATCTATATGAGAAAGCAGTTGAAAGATTGGATAGGATTATTATTGTGGTAGTACTGGTGAGAGAAATACCAGGATTCCACAGTTAGGTGATCCAGCCACTGCCATTATGATATAACCATAGAAGTTGAGAGAAGCATTAAAGCCCTATCAATCAATATTCTTACTTATCTGTAGCTCTATGAGACCTAATGCACTGAAGTCCATTATGGTAGCAGTATGCAGTTTCTGTTGGAATATTCGAACTGGTAGGGGGCAAATTTAGGAATATTATGAAAAGGTAAGTTTTGACTGGATGTTTGATGGTAGGAACAGACAGGGCTTCCTCAAATCATTACAAATTTCAATTTAGGAACCATTTCAGAATTCGCACTACATATGCTAGCTTTGTTTGAATTAGACTGGAACCCTGTAACATGTTAAAGCGAAGTGGGTGGGGTATAGGAAATTTGTCGGCTGTCCAGTCTAAAAATCAAAGGGTAAGAGTACTTTTAAAAATTGTGAAAAAAGTATCAGGAAACCACATATTTTTGAATGCATTATGAGATCCAGCACTGTCTTAGCTTTAGAGACAGCAAGTCTGTAATGGGCTATCATTTCCCATGTGGGTTCTGGGTAAGTTGGCATTTGCACGAAAACAGCCCAATTTTCACTAGTTTTCGCGGCCATGTTGAATATCTTTTGTTGTCAATTTTTTCATTGCCTTGGTGTTAGCATGTAAATGAATATGCTTTTTATGCAGCTTTACTACTCATTTCTGCAAACAAAATGTGTTTTTGATTTCAGGTTGGTGTTTGAGATAGTTATTTAAGTTTCCAATACATTGGCGTGTTTCCGACAGCGATTCGGCCCCAGAAACTGCAGTCTGCTACCTTATGGTAAATATGACTTTTTTCTTACCACTTTGTTTACCTGTGAAATGCCTTTAAAACAGTAATTCAGGCATTTGTAAATAAGAAAATAGCATTTTAAATGATATGGGGCTGATAATTAGTTGGTAAACATTGTCTAAACAAGGGAGGTAATTCAAAAACCCTAAAAACTGGAAAATGGTCGAAATTTGCAAAAATTGGTAATTTGTTTAATATTTGTATATGGCCACACCCCTTCAATATGCAATGCTTATTGGCAGCAAGAATTGCAATTTAAAGCTTAAAGGTGTTAGAGAGCTTGATTAAAGCTTGAAATATCTGTTCTGAATAAACCACCCTGAGGAATACCCATCATACTGTGTATCTGCTCCGGTATCGGTCCGTGGTAGTGCAATAATATGTTGTGTGTAGTCTTGTTTGCATTTTTTCAACATTTTGCCTCATTTAGTACTGTCATTGTGTCTCACATTTTTGTGAATTACTGTTGAAGCACAGGTTTGCTTGGAGCTTGGATGTTTAAGCATGTAAAAACAAGTGTTTTGTCAGCCGGAACAATCTTAAGTTGGGGGAGGAGGGGTAATGAGGGGCTATGTTTGGGGGGGGGGGGGTTAAACCCATTGCATTTATTTCCTGACTCTTTGGACCTCAAACCTTCTTGATATTGACCAACATTAATTTGTTCGGGGGGGGGGGGGGGGGGGGGGGGGGGGGGGGAGGGAGCTTTATTTTTAATATCAACATAATGTGCTACGTGTTACGGCGAAGGATACGTAAATGCCTATGCGGTTGACAATCTTGACATTTGCTTTCGGATTCGGTCCTGTATCAGTGTACACTTGTCACCAACTTGGTAATTTATCTCACATTCAGATTACAGTTTGCTCTATTTTTGTCATTTTTGGTATGCCTTGGCCTCAAATAATGAAGAATGTTAGAGTTGGGTCTGGTCATGAAGAGAATTTTGGAAGAATACCTCATTTTTAGTGAATCTGAATTACCTCCCATAGACCATTAACAACATGCATTTTATGTCTCAAATTGAATAAAAAAAACCCAAAGAAACTGTTATTAGCATTGTGATTTTCTTAAATCAGATTCTAATAGTCATGAGAAGCTGCTTAGTAAAGAATGAGTACCCCATGTTTTGGGAAAAATCACACCTTCATGAAAAATCTTAAGATATTTCGACATGGCGCGGACTGGCTATCTTACATTTTTTAATGAAATAAGTGAAAAAACAATGAAGAACCACTCAGAAGGCTTTTCAAAGGACACTAGTATCTAAAAGCAATTCAGTAAGTTGGCTTTGAAGCTTGAAAAAGGAGCAATTGAGGATTGAGAATGTAAATTAACAAGCTAGTGGTAGGTATGTTTTATCTTAAAAAAAGGGGTAAAATCAGCCATTGGACTGAAAAGTTCAATGAGTGATAATTATCACTTTTTTCAAAAATGTTTTGGTTTTCGTGCTCTGAATTAATTGGAAATAGCACAAGGTAATTGATTTGGGAGCCTTTTCATGTAAGTAGAAACATTTTCCTCCCCTTAAGGTAGCAGTATGCAGTTTCTGTTGGAATATTCGAACTGGTAGGGGGCAAATTTAGGAATATTATGAAAAGGTAAGTTTTGACTGGATGTTTGATGGTAGGAACAGACAGGGCTTCCTCAAATCATTACAAATTTCAATTTAGGAACCATTTCAGAATTCGCACTACATATGCTAGCTTTGTTTGAATTAGACTGGAACCCTGTAACATGTTAAAGCGAAGTGGGTGGGGTATAGGAAATTTGTCGGCTGTCCAGTCTAAAAATCAAAGGGTAAGAGTACTTTTAAAAATTGTGAAAAAAGTATCAGGAAACCACATATTTTTGAATGCATTATGAGATCCAGCACTGTCTTAGCTTTAGAGACAGCAAGTCTGTAATGGGCTATCATTTCCTGTGTGGGTTCTGGGTAAGTTGGCATTTGCACGAAAACAGCCCAATTTTCACTAGTTTTCGCGGCCATGTTGAATATCTTTTGTTGTCAATTTTTTCATTGCCTTGGTGTTAGCATGTAAATGAATATGCTTTTTATGCAGCTTTACTACTCATTTCTGCAAACAAAATGTGTTTTTGATTTCAGGTTGGTGTTTGAGATAGTTATTTAAGTTTCCAATACATTGGCGTGTTTCCGACAGCGATTCGGCCCCAGAAACTGCAGTCTGCTACCTATACACTGTCCTAATCCCTAATGAAGGACACTATGTATTTCCTAATGTTAAGGCAATAATGAGACATAATTTAGTTCCGAGAATTTTTCATTAATGGTCACTTTTAGCCTCTTAACCCTTTCTCAAACAGCAGAATTTTTTTGGACAGACAGATGGACAGACAGAGAGACACAAGTAAAACAATATGCCCCAGATCTTATAATACATGTGGCATTTAATTATGGATTACCAGCATTTCAACTCATGCTTCACATGTGAAACCCACACTTGGTTTCATATCGTCGGTGTAAATGCAAAACCTCGTATGTCGATTCTTGTGATTTCAAAATTAAGTGCAAACTTATCTGTAGCTCTATATATTGATCTGTGAAATGATTCCCTCATTAAGATCCAGGTGCAGATTTGAGGATTCCTCAAAAACCAGTAATGAAGTTGTAGGACTTCCTTTAAATGGGGGAAAATGAGAAACACCTCATTGGCTTTACACTAAAGGTTCTAGGTTGTCATATGAAAATGTGTATTATTACTTGTATCATTTGCCTATCATCCAAGGAAAAATTATGTTCCCAGATGGCTAAAAATTGGACATGCAATTCTAATTTGAATGCTTCTGCATGGAAACATCAAAATAACTGTTGATGACATGTGCAGAGTTTCATAGACAATTTTGAGGCAAATGCAGGAAATGCTGATAACAATATGATAAATGATTAGTTAATTACTGAAAGACAAATTTCTTTTGTCGAAATTAATTTCAGAAAGTACGAAATTTTGCCAAGCAAGGTTTTAGATTGAGGATTCCTCTAGTCTTAGACTTTGCAGACTGAGCTGTGCAAACTAGCCATCCGAATAATGATCAACATTAATGTCATCTTCTACATTGAAGTCCATTATGTACTGTCCTTATCCTTAACCCTTTCCCAATTGACAAAATTTTAGGGTGATCCACTTCAAAAATTGGCAGAAATGACAAAATAGATATTATCAAAGATAGGATTTGTGTAAAATATGGCATAGAAAATATTGAGACAAAAGGAGAAACTGCTGGTTATCAGCAGTTTCTTCTTTTGTTTCGATGTTTTCCCAAGCCATTTCTATAAGGGACGTCAAAACCAGGTCTTGTTTGGGAAAGGGTTAATGAAGGACACAATGTATTTCCTCATGTTAAGGCAATAACGAGACATAATTTAGTTCCGAGAATTTTTCATTAATGGTCACTTTTAGCCTCTTACAGACACATTAGACTAGGCAGCATATATGCCTAGTCCAGAATGCTACTCCCATCAACCCTTTCCCAAACAAGACCTTGTTTTGACGTCGTTGGCTGGGGAAAACATTGAGACAAAAGAAGAAACTGCTGATGACCAGAAGAAACTGCTGATGACCAGCAGTTTCTCCTTTTGTCTCAATATTTTCTGTGATATATTGTACACAAAAACTGCCTTTATCAATATCCATTTTGACTTCTGCAGCTGCTTTGAAATTGGAGCAGTCCAACATTTTGTCTTTTGGGAAAGGGTTAGTTCCTAGAATCTTACATTAATGGTCACTTTTAGCCTTTTATAGACACATTAGACTAGTCAGCATTTCCTATTCCAGAATGCTACTCCCATTAATCCATTACCAGATTGTAAAATCTTAGACTTATCTCAATTCAGAGGACTGTTGCAGACAATTTTTCCAAATAAGTGAAATTTTAAATTTTTTGTACTTTTATAGTAGGAAACATAGTGGAAAATGAAGAAATTGCTTACAATGTCAAGCAATTTCTTCATTCCACAAAATGTGTTCAATGTAAAAAGACTGAAAATTGTAAAATTTCATTCACATGCAATTATCTTCTGCAACATCTTTGAATTTTGACCACACAGAAATTCTGCAATCTGAAAATCACAAACAAGAGGGCCATGATGGCCCTGTATGGCTCCACTGGCTTTTAGACTTTAGACTTTTAGACAGTACAAATTTCTTCAAGGCATACAATAGAGGTCTATCCAAAGAAGCAACTGTATGAAAATGACTGATTGCCTTTGGCCAGTGGAGCTAAAAAGCATTGAGATTCAAGACGAAAATGCTGATTATCAGCATAAATAATTCAGCATCATTACCTTTACTTTTTTTCTTCCGTCCAGCTCCCTTTTCTTTTGCATCTGGAACGTCTTGACCGCCATTTTTCGGGGACTGATTCTTGCTGCGACCGCATCCCATTGTATCTAATAATAGCAACATCGAGGCAGGTTATCCCAGCGACGGTTAAGTCTCCCCGGGCAATCCAGTTTTAACTCTGAAAAGAAAAATTGAAAATAATACTTAAAATAATTCACACCATACAATGAGTATTGTATCCCTTTCCCAGACAGCAAATATTTTTACCAGCCGATAGTTTAACCCAGTTGTTGATGACAATGTAAATCATATCTAAAGTAAACAAGATGTGTTCGTGAAACACGGATGACCCTAAATGGCTAATGTTAAGTTTTCACACAGACAGACAGATGGATGGACAGAAAGTATCCATGTGTGATGTATCAAGAATATATCTGTAACAGTGCCCAAGATATAGGCCAGGTTAACCCATTACCACATATTCACTCTATTTGACTCCTAAAAAGTAAAAGGCTTTAGAAAACATCATGGAAAATGAATAAATTGCTTGTAACAAGCAATTTCTTCATTTCCATGGAAAATAAATAAATTGCTAGTGACAAGCAATTTCTTCATTTCCCACAATGTATTCTTAACTATTTTACCCAAAAAGTCCAAAAGATTTTAAATTTCATTCTTTCTCAATTGTCGTCTGCAACATCTTTGAATTTGGAACAACCCAAAATATTGTCTTTTGGTAATGCATTAAATTGTTCATCTACGAGGGATGATCCAAAAGTAATGTCACAGTGTCTATAGTTTGGTTATTCGATGTATTCTTGTACAAATTTAGACTTATCATTCAAGCTTATCCTATTGAAAACATGCATTTCTGAATTATTTGAATATTGTTTATATATCCGAGAAAATAAAATGCCAAAAAGAATCCATGTCGTGCATATGCACCGCACGCCCTAGACTATTCTTTTGGAGATTAATATTACTTTATGCTCTGTAATTATATGAAAGAAAAATCAAGACAATCAAGCTGATATATAAATGCTGCTACGTCAAGATAATTCTAAGCAATTTTAGAACGTTTCAATAAAATCGGCGCATTGGAATACCAAATAAGTCTTATTGAATTCATCACTCGCATTCGGGATAATGGCAGAATCGGATAAATGCCCACAACGTGTAATACCGAACTTTTGCTAAAGGCTTCTAAAATAGCCGATTGAAGCAACAGAAACAATAAATTCAACCTAAAAGAACGGACATTTCATGATAGAGACGTCTACCGTTAGTGCAAGCTTTTTTGAGAGTGAATATGAGTCGTTTGAAGATCAAAACGAGACGGAAGACATGTGGAGCTTGGGAATAACGCCAACGTCCATGTTACTTTGCGCTATTTCCGCATCTTAAGCTGAATTTAAGAAGAATTTACCTAAACTAACTGAGAACAATTTGATTCAAGGAATGCATTCAAAGAATTGCTGAACGAGTTGTTTAAAAATGCATTAATTTTATGAAGCGGGTCGAACGCTACGAATGTTGCATTGATTAAACACAGAGGGCGATATTTTGAGATGGAGTAGAATGACGTCAATGACGTCGTGTGTTGTGCGGCGCTGGACACCGATGCGCTATGTAAAAATGTAGTTTATTTTTGTAATTTTAGACGAAACTTTATGAAAATTCAAGCATGTATTAAACGAATGTTAATCTTTCGGCATCTAAAGTTGCATGAGGATACGTTCATAGAATCACTGAAAACAACGTTTGTGACATTACTTTTGGATCATCCCTCGTACATAACCTAAGCGGACAACATTGACACAACACTATGTCTGTTACGTTAGCTCCCCAGACTAGTCCAGGCTGTGCTAAAAACATTATGACCAATGTAAAAGATTAGTGCAAACATACAGACAGACCCATCAAAAATTTTGTCTCCACATCTAACACCAAAATCCCTTCATCACTATTGCACCATGAAATTCCCGAGAAACACCAATACATGCTCAAACAGCCATATTCATGAAAATTTACCATTTACATGATGTATTTAGTGTCAAGCTAAAATGCTGATATCTTTGTCATCATTATCTGATACATGACAATTGTCCTCAAGAGAATTTAATGATCAGTGTGGAAATAGTCCATTCATATTATCAACTTTAACCCTTTCCTAAACGGTAAAATTTTAGGGTGGTCCACTTCAAAAACTGCTGCAAATGACAAAATGGATGTTATTAAAGATAAGATTTGTGTAAAATATGGCGAAGAAAATATTGAGTCAAAAGGAGAAACTGCTGGTTATCAGCAGTTTCTTCTTTTGTTTCAATGTTTTCCAGAGCATTTCTATTTGGGACGTCAAAACCAGGTCTTGTTTGGGAAAGGGTTAACACTTTCTCAAATAAGTTCTGGTTTTGAAGTCGATTAAAAATCAACATGCATCTGCGTCAGGTTCAGGTGCGGGTGAATTTTGATTACCAATACAATCTAATGGTCTCATAATGATTTATTAAAATATGACCGTTGGTTGACTGTCTCAAAACAGACCAGGCCCCCAGTTTCTCGAAAAAACTTGAGTATAATACTCATGAGAACATGCTCAACTTCAAAGGAATACTCTCCAACGTTGAAGGGTATTCGATTGAAGTTCACATGGATTTTGTGCGATTTGAGCACGGTGCTCAGATTTGAGCATGATAGCGTACTTAAGTTTTTTTCTCAACTTCAATGGAATACTCTCCAACATTGAAGGGTATTCGACTGTTTAGTTCGCATGAATTTCGTGTGATTTGAGTATGGTGATTAGATTTGAGTCTGAGAAGTTTTTTCAAGAAACCGAGGCCTGGTTTTGACATCCCTAAAGATAACAGGTTTATGAAAACGTTGAGGCAAAAGACAATAATGAGCATTTTCTCCTTTTTACCTCAATTTTTTCTGTGCTACCAGTTTATGGTACAGAAATCTCATAATTTTCAACATCCATATTGTTGTCTAAGCAGCTTTCAATTTGGACACTGTGCTTCTCTTTTGTTGTTTAGAAAGGGGTTGAAAGAATAATTAGTGATATTTTTCAACCTAATACAACTTTTAGCAGACTTTATCCCTTTCCTGAAGAGGACCTGGTTTAGAAAGCACATATCAATATTGTTTTGGAAAGCTAATAAGTTATGAGGGAAAAGAAGAAATTGCTGCTTATCAGCAATTTTTCCTTTTCTCTCAATGCTTTCTATGCAATTACATGAACATTTGATATATCAGGTAATAAAAGTGGGTCCCCTTCTGCACCTTTCTGACCAGGCTCATTTTAAGTCATTGGAAACGGGCTAAATTGTCATTAACCAATTATCATGGTAATGAAGTAATTTCCTGCTACATGTTTTGGGTACATAAATATTGATTGGAAGTGAATTCCGTCACTTCTACAAGAAAATTTACAATGACTTAAAGTCTATTATGTTCAATACAGCAATGACATAAATGGCAAATAATTTTGTGTTGAAAATAGACTGAGTTTACTGTTATGTTTTGATAAACTGTCGGTGTTGTTATAAAATCTCGTAACTACGGCTTGATTCAAGCCGTAGTTACGAGATTATGTAACTAGATGCCGAAGGGCAACATGTCGAGCCCGCTCATTTTGAAGAAAGAAGACCATACCTATGTCTACAGCTGTCATTACAATGGCGTTGTAAAAGTGGGGACAAAATAAGTTGGAATGATGGGGATCATGGTGAGACAGTTTATTGTTCACAAAATATTACATGTCTATGTATTTATAACGAGATACCAGAATGGATTAATTTGAGTATACATATGTGACCCGTCACGCTAAAAGGGACCTTATGCTAAGTCCATAGACCCGTCACGCTAAAAGGGACCTTATGCTAAGTCCATAAAACCAAATTACATTTGACCTCAAAGTTTGACCTTGACCTTTGAGCTTGGAATCTGGTTCTTGCACGCGACACTCCGCCTTACTGAGCTTGACATTTGTGCCAAGTTAAGGAATGGCCCGGACAAGCAAAAATCAACTCATTTTTTACATTTGACCTCAAAGTTTGACCTTGACCTTTCATCTTGGAATCTGGTTCTTGCACGCGACACTCCATCTTACTGAGCTTGACATTTGTGCCAAGTTATTTCTGAATCCCTCCATCCATGGTGAAGTTATGGCCCGGACAAGCAAAAATCATCTCATTTTTGACATTTGATCTCCAAGTTTGACCTTGACCTTTGAGCTTGGAATCTGGTTTTTGCACGCGACACTCCGCCTTACTGAGCTTGACATTTGTGCCAAGTTATTTCTGAATCCCTCCATCCATGGTGAAGTTATGGCCCGGACAAGCAAAAATCATCTCATTTTTGACATTTGACCTCCAAGTTTGACCTTGACCTTTGAGCTTGGAATCTGGTTCTTGCACGCGACACTCTGCCTTACTGAGCTTGACATTTGTGCCAAGTTATTTCTGAATCCCTCCATCCATGGTGAAGTTATGGCCCGGACAAGCAAAAATCATCTCATTTTTGACATTTGACCTCCAAGTTTGACCTTGACCTTTGAGCTTGGAATCTGGTTCTTGCACGCGACACTCTGCCTTACTGAGCTTGACATTTGTGCCAAGTTATTTCTGAATCCCTCCATCCATGGTGAAGTTATGGCCCGGACAAGCAAAAATCTTCTCATTTTTGACATTTGACCTCCAAGTTTGACCTTGACCTTTGAGCTTGGAATCTGGTTCTTGCACGCGACACTCCGCCTTACTGAGCTTGACATTTGTGCCAAGTTATTTCTGAATCCCTCCATCCATGGTGAAGTTATGGCCCGGACAAGCTCCATCCGGACGGACGCACGCACTAACGCACGCACGCACTAACGCACTAACGCACATACACCGAACCGCCATTGTGACAACTATGTCGAGCTCACCGCAAGCGGGCTCGACAACAACACCTATGAAATTCTATTTATTTGTCCGAATTTACGTCACGATTAACTGGATAAAATTGTTCCCCATTGTCTCCTATCAATGGTTGGATAATAGGGAACGATTTTTTCGATTTACGTGTGACGAAATTTCGGACATACAAAAGTATTTTATAGGTGTTGTTATAATACCTCGTAACTATGGCTTGATTCACGCAGTAGTTACGAGATTTTATAACAACACCAACAGTTAACCCTTTCCCAAACGGCAAACTTTTGATGTGATCCACTTCAAAAACTGCCACAAATGACAAAATGGATGTTATATAAGATAAGATTTGTGTAAAATATGGCATAGAAAATATTGAGACAAAAGGAGAAACTGCTGGTTATCAGCAGTTTCTTCTTTTGTTTTAATGTTTTCCCAAGCCTTTTCTATTAGGGACGTCAAAACCAGGTCTTGTTTGGGAAAGGTTTAATCAAAACATAATGGTAAACGTAGTCTATTTTTAGCACAAAATTCATTGCCATTGTAAACCTATGTGGGCGAGCTGCTAGCTGAAGGCTTGCTAAAGATGTTTTTGCACTGCTCCCATAGATATTACCTTATAAAGTAATATTTTTCACCTATAACCTTTTTCCAAACAAGACCTAGTTTGGGACATGCCTATCAAAATGCCTGGGGAAACATTGAGAAAGAAGAAAATGCTAGGACAAAAGAAGAAAATGCTGATTAGCATTTTCTTTTTTTGTCTCAATATTTAATAATCTCTATTCTGTACACAAATCCTATCTTTATCAAAGTAAGTTTCATTGTCTGCTCCAACTTAGAAAATGTCACAGTTTGACCCTTTCCCAAACGACAAAATATTATGGTGATCCAATTCAAAAACTTCCACAAATGAAGAAATGGATGTTAATTTTATTAAAGATAGGAATTTTTTGAAATATGGCACAGAAAATATTGAGACAAAAGGAGAAACTACTGGTTATCAGCAGTTTCTTCTTTTGTTTCAATGTTTTCACAAGCCTTTTCTATTATTATGTTTTCACAAGTCTTTTCTATTGTCAAAACCAGGTTCACAGTGTATAGTCCACTGTCCGCACTAACTTCCGCTTGCGAGTAAGGAAACGAGTCGATGTTTAGATTGCAACCAAAGAAACAGGTAAATAGTTAATTATAAAATGAAAAATGAAGGAAATTTTACATGCATGGGCTGTATGTACATAAACTAGCTTATTTACTCAGTTTATACTTTGAGAAAAGCTACATTTCAGACAAAATGCGATTGCTCACGAAAAATTTTCGAAAATGCCACATTCATTGATTTCAAACATCGATTTCAAAGCTTTACAACTTATATACGAGCACATACTTTTGCTATTTTGAAGATATACCATCTTAGCCCCGGAAAACTAAAGAATAACAGACATGAACGCATTGGTTTAAGAAATATCGACTATCAAACGCCACTGGTGTTGTCGCCTCACTGTACGGTTGCTCGCTCAATCTGTGAAAGCTTTAGTCCGGTTGCATGTGATGTCACTGTACGGTTACATGAGAGCTTAGTAGCATTTTCTTGTCATAAAATTATTATGAAAATAGTTTTTAAGCATCTATTTTTCATAGGAATATTTGAAAATTGATATGAGAACCTTTGCATAAAAGAACTGTTTAAAAAAGTTGATTCTAGCTTTGTTAATGGTCAAAATTTCAACAAGGTGTCAAACTGTCACAAGATACGCCCGTAAAGGCCGTAACACTGCTTTATGTCGACAGGGGAGCAGGTAACGGTAAAATTTCATGGTCCTAGCAATTATACTTTTCGAGAAATACCCTAGTATGAAAAATAACAAAGGTCAATAACTCAAAAAATAGGCCAGGTAGAATTAAGGTTCTTTTGCACTGCAACCCCCCTTGATGAGATCTATACACCCAAGAAGTGTCATAATCCTAGCTATTATACTTTTAGAGATATACTCCGGACAAGATTCAAGTATGAAAAACAACAAAAGGCAATAACTGAAAAAATAGACCAGGTAGAGTTATGGTTCTTGTGCACCACACTTCTCCTTGGTAAGATCTATACACCCAAGAAGTTTCATGATCCTAGCTATTATACTTTTTGAGATATACTCCGTACAAGACTCAAGTATGAAAAACAACAAAGGGCAATAACTCAAAAAATAGGCCAGGTAGAGTTATGGTTCTTGTGCACTGCACTCCTCCTTGGTGAGATCTATACACCCATGAAGTTTCATGATCCTAGCTATTATACTTTTAGAGATATACTCCGGACACGATTCAAGTATAAAAAAACAACAAAGGGCAATAACTCAAAATAGGCCAGGTAGAGTTATGGTTCTTGTGCACTGCACTCCGTAATGATGAGAAGAATATAACTGCCAAGTTTAAAGTCCATCGGACTTAAAGTGACAGAGTTATGCTCCGGACAAGGAAGTGGACGCCGCCGGACGCCCGACATCACGGGTGATCCGTAATACGTAATCCATAATACGTCCCGTCTTCGACGGGCGTATAAAATGCATTGAAACGATACATTGCATCTATGATTTATATAATTCTCTAGCTACATAGTCTCAATAGAACAGTTTTGAAATAGTATACCAGTTTGATGTTTTTAAATGTTATTTGACAAAAAAAACTACATAACTGACTATGTTTCAGATTATGGATGAATCTCTTGTTATAGATAGGCTAGACAAAAATTTTCATGAAGAAGAAGTAGGTCGGAAAAGAAAATTATGGCAGTACTGCTGAGAGACTGAGACACTTAAAAAGGGTGTTAAACCCCATTCATTTAATCTTCATGTTCATGTGTCAGCCAAAAAAGCCAATCTGTTTCAAAGATCAAACATGAATAAAGATAACCTCTGATCAAAGACCGCAGAATTGTTTTCCCTCTGCAGACTTTTTCCATAGCTTCGACCGCACGGAGTTCTATTTGGTGAATTTTATTTGTTTGACATAAACGGATGTTGTATCATAACAACAAAGGTCCATAGCATGATGTACCAATGTGATAAGTGATACTGGGAACTGGGCATCTAGAGCTTTCAAAATGGTCTTGAATGTGATCATTTGAGCTTCCAGGTGGAATTAAGGCAACGGAATTTTGTTCTAACTACAGAATGAAACCATTGCATGGTACAAATCTAAAAGGCAGTCGAAAACCTTAAAATGAAATAGCACATATAAAATTTAGCAAAACTTTTGTTTGTGTTTTTAAAGCCTGTCGAGAAAAGCAAATAAAATCAAAATTACAATCTGGGAGCCAATGAAAATACACAACCATGATTAAACTTACATGTATCCCTTCCCAAAACTACAGACTTATGGACTGTTCAAAATTCAAAGGGGATATATCAGACAGCAAAATTGAAAATTCTTTGTAATAGAAGGAAAAGTGAAATACAGGTAATCAGCAGTTGTCTTCCTTTTTCTCAATATTTTCCAAATTTTAGGGTGCATCTAAAGGCGCCTGAGTATGCAAATGGATTCAAGCTTGAACTGTTAATTATAAATCTAAAGGGTTGATAAGGGTTGACAGACGACCTTGAGGGAGGTCAAATTGCATGAAACAGATAGATAATATTGAAAGGAAGTTGCATACCAAATTTGAGCTTTGTTTGTCAAGTACTTTTGGAGAAAAGGCATGTGTTAAGTTTTCGGACAGACAGACGGACGGACAAACAGACAGACAGACTGACATGAGTAAAACATTATACCTTCGATCTTTCGATACAGGGGCATAAAATGAGTATGACTTCACAAGTAGCTCTTATTTGTTGATAGTCTTCATTTTCAGGTTTCGTTTTTATTGGTCAGGATGTTTAATAAACATTTTGTCTATCAATATACAAAACTGGTTCGATTCCGAATCACAATAGATGGAATATGTTTCCATGTTTATTCTCAACCTACAAAAAAAGAAATGTTATATTAACCACGTGTTTGTATAGCGCACTCTGTCTTCCATATCAATTTAAGTCCAAATTCAACATGAAATTAACTTCGAAAAATATGCAAATTTTGTATAAAAAGATCATTTAAGATTATGAGGATCATTTTGTAAATAAAATAAAACATATTTATAAATACATTTTTTAATGTTGCATTTATTTTACAACTTTGGGTTATTTACCCTCTCCTAAAACACTTCAATGCATTGTATATATGATAATTTATATGTATGCAAATTTAGACACTAAAGTCGCCATCAATCGCTGTTCAAAACGAAAAATATACAAAAATAAAATACATTTTGCTCTCAAGCAACCGTGCATGATTTATGGTTGTGCTCGAAAGCAACCGTACTATGAGGTAGCAAGCAACCGTGCAGTGAGCAGGCAACACCTGTGACAATTTTATAGTTGATATTTTTTAAACTGATGTTTTAACACACTGTATCGTGTAATATTTGGGAGCGTAGATGAATATTCTTCAATGTATTAAAAGGATTTGTTTTTATACTAGATATTAAGGGTTGAAATCTTTGTTCGGAGTCAATCAAAATGACGATTACGAGAAAATTAAGTGAGCAAATGCATTTTCGTCGGAAAATAGAGTTCTTTCCGTAGATATACGCCAGGAATGATAATTTTTCATATACCTTCCACCATAAAACGAGATAAATCCAACACGATTCAATCTAATATTAACTATTTACCTGTTTTTCGGGCTTCAATCTCCTGTTTGATTCGTTTTCTTACTCGCAAGCGGAAGTTAGTGCATACAGTGGACTATACACTGTGAGGTTGTGTTTGGGAATGGGCTAAACTGTTGCTGTTTGAGAAAAGGTTAGGCCTACATATTAATTTTCACC
Source organism: Fragum sueziense (assembly GCA_963680895.1). Taxonomy (NCBI): domain Eukaryota; kingdom Metazoa; phylum Mollusca; class Bivalvia; order Cardiida; family Cardiidae; genus Fragum; species Fragum sueziense. The sequence goes on from CAVMGG010000585.1 coordinate 34,128, forward strand.
TTCTATTAATTTGATATGTTTCCATGATAACATGTGATAATTGAACAAAATAATCAGAATGTTGCAGCTTTACTTCAAAACCTTGTAACTACAAGATGTTTTAAGCTGTTGTTACGAGGTTTTGCAAGCAAAGCTGTGATATGAAACCGAGATAGAATGAGGTGAAAATATGATATTTTTTCTATTACATACTATAGATAGTTTCAACTGATCTTTAAGGTAAACCCATTCGTATGTTGTCCCTTTTTAAAAAAAAACTTGCAACAGCAGCATAATAGAAGCTGCAGTTTCCAGGTTTTCGAAGAAAAGCGACAATATAAATGTGACCCATCGCGCTAAAAGGGACCTTATTGGGTGTGTGAAAAATATCAACCCTAGTCAGTCTGCTCAGTCCGCGCAGCCAGACTAGTGCCGACACTTTTCACTTGTATGTATTTTTTTTATATCTAGAATGGTTTCCCTATCTTACTTTACGTTCATTTTCCAAATATAGTATCTGGTTGACCTGTGCCGAGTCTGAAAAGTTTGTCAAAATTTGGATTTTTGGAGTTCGGATAAGGTCCCTTTTTAGCGTGACGGGTCACAAATGTATTTGAGACAGGTAAATGGGGCCTCAAACCAACATGGGCAACGGCCATTGCGCAGTTGGTAGCCCATCTGCCTATCATTCGAGAGGTCCCAGGTTTGATACCCGACCACTGCTCATATCCTTTCTGACAAAAACGTCACCCATCAATAGTTTGATATCTTGAACTTATATGGGGGAGCAGTTTGAGGCTCGGTAAGGGTGTTGTGGTAGTACTGGTATGAGAAAAATGGTTAGGTGCTTAACCCATTACCAAACAATAAATTTTGGACTGTTCCAAATTCAAAGATGTTGCAGACACCAATTTCTATTGAATGAAATTTAAATTTTTGTTGTCTTTTGGGGTAGAAAACAATATGGAAAATGAAGAAATTGCTTGTCACAAGCAATTTCTTCATTTTCCATGATGTTTTCCAAAGCCATTGTCTTGTGGGGAGTCAAAAAGAGTTTCTGTGTGGTAATGGGTTAAACCACCGCGATATGATCATAGTAGTTGAAAACGGAGTAAAACCCCAATGAACTAATCAAACCAGCATGGATCCAGATAAGCCTGTGTATCATGCACAGCCTGCTCAAGATCAATACCATTCTTCAACAGCTTCTTCATGAGAAGTCTAAGCAACTGTAAGTAATTAGCAGAATCATTTGACCAAAAGCTGATCAGGAAACATAAGATTTCTAAACTGCTTTCATGGCCCTTTCTCCAGATCCCCAAAACCCATTCCTGCATAGTGATGCCTTTCAATTCCCTTACAGCAAAGGCAGGGGGAAAACATTCTTGAAAATGACGGCATTGCTTGTGACAAGCAATTTCCTCTTTTTCCAGAATGTTTTCTATTCCAAAATAAAAAGATTTTTATATATTTCTTCAACCTGAAATTGCCGCCTGCATCTTCTTTCAATTTGGACAAGCTTACAATTATGCCGTTTGGTAAAGGGTTACATGGGCGGATCTAGAGGGGTGGTGGGGGTGGTGTTGCGGGGCGTCCAAACTCCCCGGCATTGGCTGAAAATTACATTTTGAGTATAGTGTAAGGTTACATATTTATCACATTTTAAGCCATCATTTGAGCTTGGACCCCCCCCCCCCCTGGAAAAAAAGCTTGGGTTCAGGCCCCCCAGGAAAAAATCCTGGATCCGCCCTCAGGGCTTAAACATTATTATATTTACTTACAGTATTCTTGCACTAATATGTCCAGTTTTCACACTAAAACTCCACAAATTGACACCATTTGATTTATAAAAGTCAATTAACACTATCAATATATTCCATGTATCAAAGAATCATATAAAACAAAGTAAATAATATGCACAGGTCTACAAAAAATTTGCGCTTATAAGTCCTCCATCACTATATTTTCTGTTATTTATATTGTAAAAAGTATTAAAATGTACTTATTACTTGAATAAACTATTGAATTGAATTGAATATTACCACACAAATTGACACAATTTTATTGTAAAAGTCAATGAATCTACAAAAGTTTTGCTCTTAGCCCTTCAAAATTTCATACTATAAATCTATCAAATTGACAAAATTTTATTGTAAAAGTCAATTAATGCTATTGTTTTGGTACATCAACATTAGGACAGGAGTTTTCCAATGTTCACAATAAACTTTTGACTCTTGATTTGTCATGTGTTTGTTTGTAAATTATTCAGCATCATTTATTCATGCATTCCTTCACAGAATATAAATCATTTTCTAATACTCTTCCAAGTTTTCACACTATAACTCCACAAATTGACACCATTTGGTTATAAAAGTCAATTCACAGTATCAATATATTCCATGTGTCAAAGAATAATCCAAACGAAGTATTTATAATGTACAAGTCTACTTAAATTTTGCGCTATTAGCCCTCCAGCACTATATAACTCCACAAATAGACACCATTTTATTGTAAAAGTCAATTAGTGCTATTGTTTGGTGCATCAACAAATAAACCAACATTTAGGTCAGACAGTAAATATAGGAATCTGTCTGACGGACTCTGTCTGACTTAACAACGAGTTTTCCAATATTCACTATGAATCTTGATTCTTCGTGTTTGTAAATTATTCAACGGCTAGCCCGATTAAATCGTTCCTTATTTTGCACTATTAGCCCTAAAGCACTGTATAACTCCACAAATATACACAATTTTATTGTAAAAGTCAATTAGTGCTATTGTTTGGTGCATCAACAAACAAACCAACATTTAGGTCAGACAGTAAATATAGGAATCTGTCTGACGGACCCTGTCTGACTTAACATGGAGTTTTCCAATATTCACTATGAATCTTGTGATTCTTCGTGTTTGTAAATTATTCAACGGCTAGCCCGATTAAATCGTTCCTTATTTTGCACTATTAGCCCTAAAGCACTGTATAACTCCACAAATATACACAATTTTATTGTAAAAGTCAATTAGTGCTATTGTTTGGTGCATCAACAAACAAACCAACACTTAGGTCAGACAGTAAATATAGGAATCTGTCTGACGGACCCTGTCTGACTTAACAACCAGTTTTCCAATATTCACTATATGAATCTTGATTCGTCATGTTTGTTTGTAAATTATTCAACATTGTTTATTCATGCATTCCTTCACAGGATTTCTGACAATTTCACAACCAGCCTTTAACATTTATTATGCTCCCCGAAAAAATTTCGGGGGAGCATATAGTCGCCACGCTGTCCGTCCGTCCGTCCGTCCGTGTGTCCGTGTGTCCGTCCGTCCGTCCGTCCACAGCCATATCTCAGCAACCCTTGGACCAAATTCAATGAAACTTCACATGTGAACTCCCTGGGTCAATACCTAGGGACCTTTTTCTCCGTTTGTAAATTTAAGGCTGCGTCATGGAAAAAGGGGCCTTAGTGTAAAAATTAGTTTTTCTCTTATTTCTCTTCATCTAATGGGCAGAATTTAATGAAATTTTGTGCTTATGTAGTAAATAGGATGTTCTAGACCATATTCTATAAATAATGTGTGTACAAAAAAGCTGTCATGGGAAAAGGGGGCTTAATGTATGATAGTTTTTATTATGTGACAAACACTTATTCGGGGAGCATAATCCGTCTGTGACGGCTCTTGTTCACAAATATTTTTTGTAACAAATAACTCATTTGATTCTAAAAGTCATTAAACAGTCTATTAATCACTCCAGGTTCTTTTCAATCATTCAAAACATTGCAAGTGAATAATATTCACCTACACAAATTTTTCTCTCAGCCCTCCAGCACTTTACAACTCCACAAATAGCCACCATTTTATTGTAAAAGTCAATTAGTTCTATTGTTTGGTGCATCAAGTAAATATAGGAATCTGTCTGACGGACCCTGTCTGACTTCCAATATTCACTATGAATCTTGATTCCTCATGTTTGTTTGCAAATTATATTCAACATCGTTTATTCATGCAATCCTTCACAGTATTTCTGACAATTTCACAACTAGCCTTTAACAGTATGGTACATAAATCATTTGTAAATATTTTTTGTTACAAAAACTAATATTTGTAACAGAAAAGAACACATTTCAAATTCTTCTCTCTAAATTATTCAACATCATTCATTCATGCATTGGCGAATATAAATCAATGCCGTTTTCACAGAACTCATGAATTCACACTTGTTTTAGTTACACTCACTATAAATCCTCTCTTACAACTGGTCATACATGCTCCTACGAGCGACCTGCATCTTAAATTGAGACCTTAGGCACATTCTTTAGAGCGAGATTTTTTAAGATTTCTTAAGATATTTTAGGATAAAGCGTTCTTTAGAGCAAGATTTTTAAGACGCTCAATGGGAGGCGCCATTACCCTATACTTCGTGCGGAACCCCTCGGTCAACTCTGTAGAAACAATATAAAACAGACTTGACTGAGTTGTTCCGAACGGTCCATGATTTATAAACCGCGCTGTTCCGAATGCTCCATACTTTATACAAATGACGTCATCATGACATCATTTGTATAAATATGGAGCATTCGAAACAGCTCGTTTAAAGTCTCAGTCTTAAAAACGCTTCATCTAAAACATCTTAAGAAATCTTAACAAGAGCTGTCCGAAGACAGCACGCTCGACTTTCTAAGTTGCTTAGTATAAAGGGGGCATAACTCCAAATATAGTGGAGCCAGGGTCATGGGCCATGGTAGTAAGGTAGAGGGTGTGATGGTGAATAAGTATTCCAAGTTTGGGTTGAATCGATTTGATAGTATGGAAGTTATTGATGTTTGAAAAAACATTAACCTTTGTTGCAACGCCGACGCCAACGCCTGGGTGACAGTATAAGCTCTCATTTTCTTCGAAAAGTCTAGCTAAAAAATCTCGCTCTAAAGAACACGCCTCTTGTCTGCTCTAAAGAACACGCCTCTTGTCTTGTGTTGCAACCATGTGCAACGTACATGTTGATGGACACAAATGCGGCGCAGAATGGACGTAGGAAAGAATTGACTATAGACGATTGTTCCCTACCACCATTCTGCATCTGTTTAGAACGCCAGGAGCACACAAGAGCCTTTCTTACAATCGGTCATGCGCCCTTATAATTTATGCGTCTTCAGAGATTTCTAAAAATCTCCGAAGACACGCAATTTTTAAGGACACATGACAGGTTTAAGAGAGGACTAAAAAACACTGCATAGCTCTTGAAAGTTTTGTAAACTATTCAACATCTTTCTTCAAACATCATAAATATTATATCAGTTTCTGTTTTGTTTTTTGTCACTTACAACGGTTTTGCGCTTAGGCCTTAAGCCTTACAATTTAACTCTTAGAACTTTCATCATTAATTCATGCAAACCTTCAAAGAAAATCAGTCAATTCTATTTCACAACCTTTTAGAGACATGCAATTTATTCACAAATAACATGATCTCTATATGTCTCAGGAAAGTAAACTTTTTCCGATGTCTTCTAATGTAAATCCAATATATGAGACAGACCTGCATTCGTAGGTGGTACGTCTTCTCAATATTACGATGCTGTCTTTCCCAGAGACACCATTAGACCATTCCTCTAGGCATGGTTAACCCTTTCCCAAACGACATAATTTTAGGGTGATCCACTTCAAAAACTGCAACAAATAACAAAATGGAAGTTATTAAAGATAGAATTTTAGTAAAATACTGCATGTAAAATATTGAGACAAAAGGAGAAACTGCTGGTTATCAGCAGTTTCTTCTTTTGTTTCAATGTTTTCCCAAGCCTTTTCTATTAGGGACATCAAAATCAGGTCTTGTTTGGGAAAGGGTTAAGGAAAAGCTTGCTGACAGAAAAAGAAGAAAATCCTCAACCCTTTCCCAAACGGCAAAAGTTTGGACTGTTTCGATTTGGAAGCTTCTCCAGACGACAATTTGGGTTTTGAAAATGATAGTTTTTGTGTAGAGAATAGCCACGAAAATATTGAGGCAAGGGTAGAAAATGCTGATCATCAACATTTTCTTCTTTTGTCTCACAGTTTTCTCAAACATTTTATATTGGGAATGTCAAATCCCCGTCTTGTTTGGGAAAGAGTTAATAGGCAAGTCAAACCAATGCATTGTTTGGGAAAGAGTTAAAACTATCTTCCCTAACAGACTAGACCTTATTGATTTGTGCAGTAACTTTTGCTGATCTTATCAAGACATTATAGTCTGTGGTTACAGCACCGAGCAAGGAGCTCCTTCTTTTGACACAATGTTTCCAAAATACAATAATTGTTTGGTGTGATTAACCTTGATAAACATTGTTGATGTGATGCTGCACTCTACATGGGCGTATCAAGAGGGGGGGGGGGGGGGATGGAGGGGGTCCGGAACATACCTCCCCCCCCCTCCCCTGGCATTGGCGGAAAATTGAATTTTGACTATATAAATTTAGTGTAACGTTACATATTTGTTACATTTTAAGCCATGATTTGAGCTTGGACCCCCCCTGGAAAAAAATCTTGGGGGCTTGCACCCCCCCCCCCTGGAAAAATTCCTGGATCCGCCCTTGCTCTAAATGTTATCTTCCCTAACAACAGAATGATAGACATTATTGATTCCTTTAGTAACTTTTGATGATTTTATTACCTTGGATCCATTAGACATTTCGGTCAATCTTTACAGCAAAAAAAATCTCCTTTTGTCACACTGAATTTCCAAATAAAGTGATAAGCCTGAAAGTGTTGTGGCATTTCAGGTTAGACTGCACTCTAAATGTCATCTTCCCTAACAAATACAGACTAGACCTCATTGATTTCTCCAGTAACTTTTGCTGATTTTATCAACTTGGGTCCATTAGACATAATAGAACAGGGACTTAAATACTAAGCCTTTATAACCATGTACAAAAACATCATAACATATAGCGGATGATAATTCACCTGGCAGAGCATTCCGTTCAATTAGCATGGGCTGCTCTGCCAGGTCATTTATCGTGAGGTATACAAACTTTGCCTTTGTGTTAGCAACATCAGTCTGGAGTCTTCAATGCCTTTCAAATTATTTTGATTATAAATTGTGGTTTAATGCCTCTTTCGACTGCTATGGTCATAATTTGCCACTGCTGTTTCTATCACCAGTTCTTCAACAACATCCTCCGCAAGCCTTCAGCTGCTTTCCCACACATGTGTAAAATTATCCACCAATTGGTGGGAGACAAAATTGCCTAAAAGAAGTTTGGCCGTGGGGATCAAACCCAAAACTGCATGACGGAGAGTCTGAAATACTACCAGCTGCGCTATGGCTACAGCTCTTTTAAATTGAAACCTTTCTGACATCTTGTAGTTTGGGAAGTATGTTCTTCTTTTCCTGCAAGAATTCTTTAGAGCCATGTCTGTTGGGGTCGTCCAAAGGTCTCGATCATAGCTATAGCTTGGGATAATTTTGCTGGCTTAAAGCATACAGAATATGTAAGAATTGGAAGATTTAAAACCAAGCTCTATAAAATACAAGTCGTCTCTAACAAATAGAATTGAACTCATTGATTTTCCGGTTTCCAGCTGATTACATCATCGTGGTCCATTATTACATTTTGAAAATGAAACTTTGATGGTAATAAAAGATGACAAAATATTGTCCCAAGGGATTGCTTAAAATGTGGCATAAAATATCTAATCCTTGAGCCGTCAAACCTTTTCCATGGTTATTTAAACATTAAATGTTTATAAATACATTGGACATTGTAATAACTTAGTCGATTTCTGCAGAAATTTTGGCTTATTACATCACTTAGTCCTTTATTACATTTTGATAATGAAATTCACAGTGGATCATAATAAAGGATGACATGAATTTGTCCATGGCAAAAATATTTTGCGTTTAACCCATTACCAAACAGCAAAATTTTAGGGTGGTCCACTTCAAAAACTGCCACAAATGACAAAATGGATGTTATTAAAGATAGAATTTGTGCAAAATATGGCATAGAAAATATTGAGACAAAAGGAGAAACTGCTGGTTATCAGCAGTTTCTTCTATTGTCTCAATGTTTTCCCAAGCATTTTCTATATGGGACATCAAAACCAGGTCTTGTTTGGGAAAGGGTTAACGAAATTTCTTCCATTTTTTTTTTTTTTTTTTTTTTCGTCTAGAAAGACAAACAAAATCTCAAGTTTAATGGCAATGAATTTTGTGCTAAAAATAGACTAGATTTACTGTTAGTTTTGATAAATCATCAGTGTTGTTATAAAATCTGGCAACTACGGCTTGAATAAAGCCGTAGTTACGAGATTATATAACAACACCTACGAAAATACTATCATTTGTCCGAAATTATGTCACGGGTAACTGAATAAAATAGTTCCCTATTGACTTCAAACTTTCGTCTGCAACTTCTTTGAAATTGGATATATCTTTAAATTATGCAGTCTCGTAAAACATTGTAGAAATCTAGCAATTTCTTCCTGTCAGACAATGTATTCTACCTGAAAAGACTACACAATTTTGTATCTCAATATGGGTCTAAATGTAGCATTTTGGCAAAATATGAGCAAAATCTCATTTTATTTGGAGGCAGATTGCCAAAATGTTTCCCCTGAAAACAATTCCATGTGCCCAAATCAATATGCAATGTGCAAATGTGTGCAAATAAAAGCCATGAAAATATACCCTAGCTCCTTCTCTCCTCTTTAACGCATTTATTTGCAAGACACACTTGTCTCTGTGGTTAATCATGTGACTCAGAATTTCAGAAATTCATCAATCATTTTTGTTAATACTTTATCAATTTAAATTCAGTTTAAAGCAGATAAGGTGGAAAAAATGTCAATCTTTAGATGGACATATTGGATTTTTTAAAAATCATCTGATAAAAAAGTTATTGAAGATCAACCGAAATTTTGGTTGATCTTCAATAACTTTTTTATCAGTTGATTTTTCAAAAAATCTCTGCATCCAGCTTGTTCCTGGCATAATACCACCTTCTCTGCTTCAAACGGAATTCAAATTGGGAGACAATGAAGCATTAAAAGAAGGAAATGCTGATAACCAGGATTTTCTCCTTTTGCCATAATATTTTCTATGCTATAAATTACACAAAATTTATTCAAATGAACATCTATACCATTTTAGTGTCTGTAGCAGATTTCAAATTGGAACAGTCTTAATTTTTGCTCTTTAGGAAAGGATTAAATTGATGATCTAGTCTGAGTTACAATTTTGTAAGAAAAGCAACAATATACTGTGTCAGGTGGTTTGAGAGATAATTATATTAAGTTTCATCAGTCTGGAAAATTTGATTTTGTTTGAGAAAATTCAAGAAAAGTGATAGCTAAGAATGTAATGAATGTTAAGAATTTATTGAATTATTTTTTATCTGATCGATGAATTCATTTTGCAAAAGTTGCAACTCTTATCAAATTGATGCAGTCTGAAATTTCCTTAAATGGAAAAGGGTAAAGCTATTCCCATATTATAAAGACACATTTTGATGCCCTAACAAGACAAAGGCTTTGGAAAACATTGTGGAAAATGAAGGAATTGCTTGTGACAAGCAAATTCTTCTTTTCCCACAATGTTTTCATTTCTCATAATGTTTTCTTAGTAACCCAGAAAGGCCAAAAACCGTAAAATGTTATTTACTTGATATATTGCCATCTGCAGCTTCTTTAAATTTGGAACAATCTCAAACTTGCTGTCTGCAGGTAATCAGGGTAAAAAGGTAAGTGATTGTGATTTTTCAAGAGCACGGCCGCTTATCTACTAAATCACAACATTTTGTTGTGTATGAAAAAAAGTTTAGAGGATATCCGGTTGGCAGTTAGAGGAGCCGACAAATCGGCGGGTGAAAGGTGAGTTTCGTCTTTTAATCGAAATGTTCTTGTTTCTAGCTCGAAAATCAAAAATCGGAGAATGTCATACAACCCTTTATTCATTTCCACATATTTGTGAGCCCCATCCAAACCACGATTCCCAGAGATTGAACGGAAATTTATTTTCTCCCGTTGCAAGGGTAGCCCCAATATTGACATTTCGTCAATCCTGGTGAGCGTTTGTCCACCTTCTGAGGATGAATGGCCCAAAACCTGTGTGTATTATAAAATAGTTGTATGTAAATTACATCATGCAAACAATATTTTAATAACTTACTGTCGATCTTTGAAGAAAATCAGTTCTTCCGGTCAGTTTGTGCGTTAGAGGATAGGTTGTGAGTAAGAGGATAGGTTGTGATTTAGAAGTCAGAATGCATTCATCGCATTTAATACCATTTGTCATTGTTGATATGCGAATTAAGCCAAACCGAAATACTCTCATTACTAGACTAGTTTTGTCAAAAGATTAAACCCTTATTTCACTTAAGAATCACTTTGTCATTTTTATTTGACAGAGTACGAGTTCATTGTGATATGATATAGAAAAACCCTTTTTACACACCAGTTATATATATATCACATTACATTATCTCATCTTAATGAATGTAAGGTTCTTATGCATAATAGATTTATAACAATGTTTGATATAAACATTCACTATCCTTTGTGTTTCTTTCTGTCTGTCTGTACTCTGTGCGTCTTCATGTGAACTTTTATACTATTTAAAGTAAATACTGTGCAATATTCCAACCATTTGTGTATGCTCTAAAGTAGCCTCTTTAAAATATAATGCGTAAGAAGTGGAAAAACCGAAGACAATGAAGACGTGTCAAAAATACAGATCTGTAAATCTTGTTTATCCATAGATCTTCTTGTTTATTGATTCAATATGTTTAATATTAAGTCATCAATTATATAGGCCTACGAATTGATACATTAATAAATTTTGCCAGTTGTAACATACATTAAAGATGAACTTTGTGAAATCCGTACTCTCTTAGTAATCTCTTCTTTTGTGTCAATACTTTACAATCCCTTTCTAATAAGTACGTTATACCATGTCTTGTATGAGAAAGGGTTAAAGAATCCCATTTACACATCATGTAAAAGCAACGGAACAAGAGAAAGTCGATTTCCTTCGTAAAGATTTCTTCAAAAATCCTATCCCATACAAGATATATTTTATAACTCCCTTCTAAAATAGTTTCGGAAAACATCGAGAGAAAGAAGAAATCGTTGATTATCAGCCCTTCCCTCAATATTTACGCCCTCAAACATATACTTCTCACATCTGTAACTCTTTATAAATAAAGCAGTCCAAAATTGTGTCATTTTGAAAACACTTTTGAAAACACTTCACCCATTACCAAAATGGCTAAATATTTGACTTTTCCAAAGCAAAAGATGTAGCAGACAAGAATATCAGGTGTATGAAATTTTAAAAAGAGAACGCACAAACGCCGTCTTAACTTAAATTTTCATTTTAAATTATCACATGCAGATGTGCAGGCAAGCAGACAATGTTAAAGGTCTGTGTCCCTGATATTTCAATTTACTGGGCGTAAAAATACGTTATGCCATTTCACTCACCCTTTGAAAATAGACATATCACATAGAGTATTTCGGCTTGGCTTAATTCGCATATAAACAATGACAAATGCGATGAATGCATTCTGTCTACTAAATCACAACCTATCCTCTTACTCACAACCTATCCTCTAACGCACAAACTGACCGGAAGAACTGATTTTCTTCAAAGATCGATAGTAAGTTATTAAAATATTGTTTGCACGATGTAATTTACATACACCTATTTTATAATACACGCAGGTTTTGGGCCATTCATCCTCAGAAGGTGGACAAACGCTCACCAGGATTGACGAAATGTCAATATTGGGGCTACCCCTGCAACGGGAGAAAATGAATTTCCGTTCAATCTCTGGGAATCGGGGTTTGGATGGGGCTCACAAATATGTGAAAATGAATAAAGGGTTGTATGACATTCTCCGATTTTTGATTTTCGAGCTAGAAACAAGAACATTTCGATTAAAAGACGAGACTCACCTTTCAACCGCCGATTTGTCAGCTTCTCTAACTGCCAACCGGATATCCTCTAAACTTTTTTTCATACACAACAAAATGTTGTGATTTAGTAGATAAGCGGCCGTGAAGAGGGATCAAATATTTTCAAACATACTAGTTGCTCCCCATATTTAGTGAAGATATTTCATTAAATATTTATTCAACAAATCTTAAAACTTTTCAATAAATTAGAATTCTTTTCCTTTAAATAATCCACATGACTAGATTTTAGGCTGGTCCAAATTCATGAAAACTTGAATTTTACAGTTCTACACATTTCACGCAAAGATTTTGTCATCAGCAACAGCTTTCCCATTGAAGCAATCAACTATTTTTGTCTTTAATGCGAGAATGGTTAAATATTAAATTTGACTGCAGAAAATATGTTAGGAAAAGAATAAAATGCTTATATTATAGAGCAAAAAGAAGAAACTGTTTGATATAAGCTTTTCCATTTTTTTTTTTAAATTCTATTCCAAACTTTATCTACTATTAGGTTATGTCAATACAAAGGCTTGTTTGAAAAGGATTGAATTCAATATTTAACAAGAAATCTTTAAAATATCCTATATACTTTGATTTAACACAAAAATTCTTAATTAAATATTACTTACCCAAGATTTGTAGTCTAAAGTCACTGCACTCATTAAAATCTGATCTTCCAGGTCTAATTAACCCTTTCCCAAACGCCAAAATTTTAGGGTGATCCACTTCAAAAACTGCAACAAATGATAAAATGGATGTTAATAAAGATAGGATTTGAGTACAATGTGGCACAGAAAATATTGAGACAAAAGGAGAAACTGCTGGTTATCAGCAGTTTCTTCTTTTGTTTCAATGTTTTCCCAAGCCTTATCTATAAAGGACGTCAAAACCAGGTCTTGTTTGGGAAAGGGTTAAAAAGATAATCCAAATAATGAAACAAGATCAAAAGCAGGTAAAAATGTTAACTTTCACTTTCATTTGAGATAAAATATTGACAAAATTGTATTTTTGATGAACATAGGTCGTTAATCATCATTCACAATGGCGATGAATTTTGTGTTAAAAATATAATGGGTTTACTGTTACTTTTTGATAAATCGTCTTTGTTGTTATAAAATCTCATAATTACAGCTTCAATCAAGCCTTAGTTACGAGATTTTATAACAATTCCTTCGAAATACTATTTGTTTGTCCGAAACTACATCATTGTTTACTTGATAAAATCGTTCCCTATATAGCATTATGTTTTGTGCTAGATAAATCCCATTCCAAGACATTTACACTTTTTAATGCCCATTATGAAAATTGTTGGGGAAAACATTGTGGGAAATGAAGAAATTGCTTGTTACAAGCAATTTCTTCATTTCCTACAATGTTTTCTGCCTAGAATTTTTGGTTGTAACATTTAGAATTTTCACCATTCTTAATATGTTATCTTAAACTTCTTTCAATATGGACCAGTTTAAATTTCTGTTGTTTGAGAAAGGGAAAAATTTCACAAAATATTCCAACATTTAGATGCCTTTTTCTGACAAGGGTCCATCAAAATCCATAAACAGGCCTCTTCAGACCACACTGTTTGATTTTCAATTTCACATGTAATGATTTTCATTTTAATCCTTTCCAAACAATAAAATATGAAAGTGGTCTGAATTTGATCAGGAAAAAAAATTGTTTTCCTCACATAATATTATACGTTTAGCTTGCAATGGCCATTATGTTTTTTACAGACTAAAATTATTAGAATTAATTCATTGGGGTTTAACGCCGTATTCAACTGCTAAGGTCATATCTAGCAGCGGGAGCACCTAACCATTGATTCCTGTCGTTTCTCATACCAGTACAACCACAACATCCTAAGAGAGCCTCTATCTGCTAGCCTTAATATAGGTTAAATTAATAATGATTGGTGGGAGACAATTTTCTCTGACAGGATATTTGTGGCAACCGGGGATCAAACCTGGGACTTCACAAGTGAAAATCCAATGGCGCTACCAACTGCGCCATGTCCGCTGCCAAAAAGATTAGAAAAGGGATGGACTTCTAATAGATCTATATAAAGGTTACCTGCCCTTTTTAGTATCGGGATCAATTTAGAATTTGAATGGATTCGGTATTCCTCTATTGAAATAGTAAAAGTAAATTCCATTTAAACCCTTTCCCAATCAATGACACCTTTTGACACCCCACATAGAAAAGGCTTGGGAAAACAATAATGCAAAAGAAGAAAATGTTGATAACGAACATTTTCTCCTTTTGTCTCAATAGCCTTTGTGCTACTTTGTACAAAAATTTTAACCTTTTTGGTACCCATTTTGTTGTCTACAAATCCTTTCTATTTGGGTAACTCAAAAATTTGGTCATTTGGGAAAGGGTTAAAAGTGTATTGGAAAAAAATGACTTTTCACCCATTATCCCTCTTTCAAAGTAATTATATATTACATACATGTATAGACGTTTATCCTTTCCCCAACAAGACCAGGCCCCGGTTTTTCGAAAAAAAAACTTAAGTATATTCTCATGCGAACATGCTCAACTTCAAAGGGATACTCTCCAATGTTGAAGGGTATTCAATTGAAGTTCACATGGATTTCGTGCAATTTGAGCATGGTGCTCAGATTTGAGCATGAGAAAGTACTTAAGTTTTTTCGAGAAATGGGGGCCTGGTTTTGATTGCCCTAATAGAAAAGGCTAAGGAAAACATAGAGACAAAAGGCAAAAATTCTGATAATCAGCACTTTCTCCTTTTGTCTCTATCTTTTATCTTCTGTATTGCACAAAAATACTATCTTTATCAATGTCAGTTTTGTTGTCTGCGACTGCTTTCTTATAATTAGACCATACTAAAATTTTGCCATTTGGGAAAGGGTTAACATTTCCTTTGTAAATCAGTTCAATTTAAATTTCTTTACATATGATATTTACATCATATGCATATAAGACATTGAGAGAAAATGAGAAGTAGCTGGTTATTGGCATTTTCTTGTTTTGTCACAGTGATTTCCTTATCCTCTGCTCTAAGTTTTGTGAAAAAAGGGTATTACTAGGGACAGGATCATAATTATATATTACATACTTATACTCTTATTCTTAACCCTTTCCTTGACTGTCCTATTCTTTATCATACAAGTACTACCATAACATCCTCTTCGAGCCTCCAGCAGCTGCTTGCCCATATAGGTTAAAACCCTTTCCAACACATTGACGCTTTTGGACGCCCCACAAAATAAAGGCTTTGGTAACCATTGTGGAAAATGTAGAAATTGCTTGTGACAAGCAATTTTTTTCATTTACAACAATGTTTTCTATGTAAAAAGACCAAAAAATGTTAAATTTTGTCCAATGGAAATTGTCGTCTGCAACACCTATGAGTTTGAACTAGGCTAAAATTCTGTTGTTTGGTAATGGGTTAACGAAAATCAAACCATTGGTGGGAGACAATTATGTCAGAAAGGATGTTTGCCGCTTCCCGGGATCAAACCTGGGTCCTCATGAGTGAGAGTCTGATGCACCTTACAATCATTACAAGTATATAATTTTAATTTTAACCCATTTGAAAACAAGACCTGGTTTTGACGTCCCTAATAGAAAAGGCTTGGGAAAACATTGAGACAAAAGAAGAAACTGCTGATTACCAGCAGTTTCTCCTTTTGTCTCAATATTTTCTATGTCATAATTTACTCAAATCCTATCTTAAATAACTTCCATTTTGTCATTTGTGGCAGTTTTTTAAGTGGACCACCCTAAAAGTTTGTCGTTTGGGAAAGGGTTAACCCATTTCAAAACGACAAAATTTTAGGATCATCCAATTCAACTAGAAAGACCTGAAGGTCTTGAGTCGCTCCACAGGCCTGAATTTCTTTTAATATCAAATCAAAGTTTTGACTAAATTTTTGAATACTTATGGTTCTTACAGCAAAAACAAAGTCAAAAGCAGCAATCGTGTGGTCAATGCAAAAAGAAAGTAAATGATTGACTAATATTTTAGGGATGTTAGAGCAATAATAAAATTGAAAACTGTGATTTTGCCAAATTCAAAGACAAATAATTCAGTATGTATATTTACAAGAGCTGTCCGAAGACAGCGCGCTCGACTTTCTAAGTTGCTTAGTATAAAGGGGGCATAACTCCAAATATACTGGAGCCAGGGTCATGGGCCCTGGTAGTAAGGTAGAGGGTGTGATGGTGAATAAGTATTCCAAGTTTGGGTTGAATCCCTTTGATAGTATGGAAGTTATTGATGTTTGAAAAAACTTTAACCTTGGTTGCAACGCCGACGCCAACGCCGACGCCGACGCCAACGCCGACGCCCGGGTGACAGTATAAGCTCTCATTTTCTTCGAAAAGTCGAGCTAAAAATCAAATCGAAAATTAAACACATGCAAGATGTTATGGTCACTATCATTCTGTTCAAATTTTGTCTATATTAGTCAATATTTGTGGCTTCAAGAATGGAAAAAGTGTCGAAAAACTGAAATTTTGTCAATTTCAAGTGCACATAATTCAGATTGTAACAGTGTGATAATGTTGAAAATTACACATAAGCAAGACCTTGTTGTCAACAAGATTCTTTCCAAGTATCATCTTGATTGGTTAACATTAGTGGTTGTTAGAGTGAAAACAAAGTCGAAAATGGCAATTTTGTCAAATTCAAGGGCACATAACTCATGATGTAAAATTCTGATCAAGCTGAAAATTACACCCAGGCAGCATATAATGCTTATATATATTCTGTCCAAGTTTTGTTTTGATTGGATAATATTTGTAGATTTTAGAGTAAAAATAAAGTCAAAACCAGCAAAATAGAGCCGAAAATGGCAATTTTTGGCAATTTCAAGGGCACATAACTCATGCTATAAAATTCAGATCAAGCTGAAAATTTTACCAAAGCAAAATCTTATAGTCAGTATTATTCTGTCAAAGTTATGTCTTGCTTGGTCAATATTTGTAGTTGCTAGAGTGAAAACAAAGTCAAATACAGCTGAAAATGGCAATTTTGTCAATTTCAAGGGCACATAACTCATGATGTAAAATTCATATCAAGCTGAAAATTTTACCAAGGCAAGATCTTGTAGTCAGCATGATTCTGTCAAAGTTCTGTCTTGATTGTTCAATATTTGTAGATTTTAGAAGAAAACTAGTCAAAACCTGCTACTGTTGACATTCAAGGGCAGATAACTCAGGCTATACTGGTTCAATCCATATTCTTTGAAGGAATCTGAGAGAGGGTCACCCAAGGATCATTCCTGTGAAGTTTGGTTGAAATCCACCCAGTAGTTTCTGAGAAGAAGATTTTTAAAGAAAAAGTTTACGGACGCACGGACGCACGGACCCACGACGGACAATAGCCCGCTGGCCTGAAAGGCCAGTGGAGCTAAAAACTGCCACAAATGACAAAATGGAAGGTATCAAAAATAGAATTTGTGTAAAATATGATACAGAAAATATTGAGACAAAAGGAGAAACTGCTGGTTATCAGCAGTTTCTTCTTTTGTTTCAATGTTTTCCCAAGCCTATTCTAGTAGGGACATCAAAACCAGGTCTTGTTTGGGAAAGGGTAAACAACACGGTTTTCAACTTCTATGGTCATATGGTGGCGGCTGGAGCATCTAACCGTGGGTTCCTGGTATTTCTCTCACCAGTACCACTACAATATCCAAACTTGAGCCTCCAGCTGCGCTCTCGCATAGATGATTCACACCCATTGGTGAGAGACAAATGACTTCTGTCAAATGTCAGAAGGGATACTGGCAGAGCAAGGGTTCAAACTCACAACCCCTGGTTTGACAGATTCCGATGTTACTGACTGAGCTATTGGGGCTCGACCCTGCCGGGACTGAAGCATAGTCAGATCCTTGCATTCAAAGCCTTTGCACAATTACACAATTCATATAGAGTTTTGAAATTATTTGTTCAATAATATTAGACAAGATTAACTTCTATTCACCCATTCCAAAACAAGACGGTGTTTTAAAGAGACTTGTGGAAACGACTTGGGAAACATTGAGGCAAAAGAAGAAAATGCTGATAATCAGCATTTTTTTCCTTTTCCCACAATTATTTTCCTGCCAATATTTTACGCTGATTCTTATTTTACCAAGATCCATTTTGTTATCTGCAACAGCTTTCAAATTGGAACAGTTCAAATTTCTGCTGTTTGGGAAAGGGTCCGAAAGGGAAAAGGGTGGAAACGGATTTAACAGGTGTTCTGAATTGAATTCTTTTGGAAAGGACAAATTAAGTTTTGCTATAGATGTTAATAGACTTTGATTAACCTGTTACGAAACAGCAAAATTCTTAACTGGTCTAAATTCAAAGAATTTAGAGGCTGCAGACAACAATTTCAAGTCAATTAAGTTTACACATTTTTGGTCTTTAACCCATTACCAGACTGCAAAATTTTGGACTTTTCATATTTGAAAGGTGCTGCAGACGACAGATTCAAGTTCATGGAAATTAAACTAGAAGACCTGAAGGTCTTGAGTCGCTCCACAGGCCTGAATTTCATGTAATATTCAATCCAAGTTTTGATTAGATTGTTCAATGCTTGTCTTTCATAGAGCTAAAAGAAAGTAACAAAACTAGATTATTCAAAATGTGTGGTTCTTGAAGCAAAGAAAGTAAAATTACATGTTTGCCATTTGAGAAAGGGTAAAAGGAAATGGGAGACATTCTAGCTTAGGATGTCACAAGCAATTAAAGTTTTCCTTCTTCCCAACAGATCTAAATTAACAGAACGTTGATTACTCCAAAATATTTCATATTTCTAAAAATAGATTTTGAGCTAAAAATAGATTCTGGGAAAAACCTTTTCCAGAAATAATACAAATGGCTGTAAAACCTGAATTTCTTGTAAAATCAAGTACAAGTTTTCACTAGATTTTTCAATATGTGTTGCTTTTAAAGCAATTACAAAGTAACTAGAAAGCTGAAAATACATTCATATAAGATCTATTAGTTACCAAGCTTTGCAACAGTCTTAATTAGAGTGAGTTTGGCTGTTAGAGTGAAAAAAAGTCACAATCAGCAATTTTGTCAAATTGAAAGGCATATAACTGTTGATTTTGTATTCCTCATGCGCGGATCCAGAGGGGGGGTCAGGGGGTCATGACCCCCCCCTGGAATTTGGTGAAAAAAGGGGTTATCAAAAACATTGCTGATTATGTCCCTTATAAGCTGCGTCATTCGTCCCTGTATGCCACCACAAACCATTGTTATATTTAGTCCTTCATGGTATGACATGTATCTGCATGGATCCAGGGGTGGTCAGGGGCCTGACCCCCCCCCCCCTGAAATTTGGCGAAAAAAGGGGTTAAAGATCGGAACCCCCCCTGGGAAAAATACCTGGATCCGTGCTTGTTCCTATCTAGCTAAGAATAACACTAAAGCAAGATCCTAACTTCACCTACATCTTGTTTAAGTTTTGACCTGATTATTCAATATTTGTGGGTGTAAAGAGTGTAAAATCAAAGTCGAAAACAACAATTTTGTCAAATTCAAGGGCAGATAAATCATGATTTAAGATTCATATGAAGCTGAAAATTACACCAACACAGGGTGGCACTAAACACCACAAACCACCACAAACTACCACAAACTACCACAAACCACCACAAACCACACCACAAACTACCACAAACCACACCCCAACCACCACAAACCTCTCCACAATCCAACTTAAAGCCCAATTTATCATATATAGTATAAAAAGTTCAAAATAAATTTATTTCCAGAGATAGAGAAAACAGTTTGTGATATGTGAAACCTTTATTTCATTTTTCAGTGTGTCAGTGTAAAAAAGTTTTAAGGCTGCATGCTGACAGTAATGGTGCAAATTTAAGTTTTATCTGTTATCCCAGTACAAATAATAGTTTTCCTAATTAGTCTCATTGTATGATATAAGAAGGAACTAATAAGATGTATTATTCTATAATAGTAGTTATAGTACTTATGTTTATTTCTTTACATTCGATGAGTCAGTGTAAGACATGCTGAGAAAACTAATTAATTAATTAGCAGCAACACTGCATGATAACATGTCTGTTAATAATTTATAAATCTGCAACTGTATCTGATTAATCAATTAAGATAATTGTCAATTTAAGCTTTAAAAGAGTGAAAAAAAGGAACATATAGATAATTATTGTCTATCCTTAACTTTCATTTATACTGCAAAAAATTGAAGTAAGAACTGAGCATGTCCAGGAATGGTAACAAATGAATTTAAAATTAGAACCCAGACGCCAAGCGAGAAAGAGAGGGACAGAAAAAACAAAATATTTTTAAAACAGTTTTAACTTTTTATACTATAAATGATAAATTTGGTCTTTAAGTTAAATTTTGGAGAGGTTTGTGGTGGATTGTGGTTTGGTTTGTGGTGGTTTGTGGTAGTTTGTGGAGTGGTTTGTGGTGGTTTGTGGTAGTTTGTGGTGGTTTGTGGTAGTTTGTGGTAGTTTGTGGTGGTTTGTAGTGTTTAGTGCCACCCCCAACACAAGATCTTATGACCAGTAAGATAATGTGAAAGTTTTATGTTGATTGGTGGATATTTATGGTTGTTTGAGTAAAAATAAGGTCAAAAATGGTAGTTTTGCCAATTTCAAGGGCACATAACTCAAGACGTACTATTCAGATCAAGCTGAAAATTGCACTCTGGCAAGATCTTATCAGCACCAACATTCTGACCAAGTTTTGTTTTGATTGATCAATATTTATAGTGGCTAGAGTGAAAACAAATGGAAACAGCCGTTTTTTTTTTAATTCAAGGGCAGATAACTTCAATCAGAATTAATTGAAAGAATCTGATAGAGGACCACCTAAGGATCATTCCTGTGAAGTTTGATTGAAATCCATCAAGTAGTTTCTGAGGAGAAGATTTTTAAAGAAAAAGTTGACGACCGGACGCACGGACGGACGCACGCACGACAGACACAACGCCATGACAATAGCCCGCTGGCCTGAAGGCCAGTGGAGCTAAAAATCTGTCCATTTTGGGTTATAAAACATTGTGGAAAATGAAGAAATTGCTTGTCACAAGCAATTTCTTCATTTTCCATGATGTTTTCCAAAGCATTTTTCATTTTGGGAGTCAGAAGGCATCACTGTGTGGTAATGGGTTAAGGGTTGAAAACATTGTGGGAAATATGAAAAGTTCCTAATGTCATGAGCATTTTCTTCATTTTCCACATGTGTTGTTTTTCAAAGCACTAGTTTTGTTTGACATCTAAAAATGTCACTATGTGGTAATGGGTTAACCCTTTCCCAAACAAGACCTGGTTTTGACTTCCATACCAGAAATGGCTTGGGAAAACATTGAGACAAAAGAAGAAAATGCTGATAATCAGCATTTTCTCCTTTTGCCTCAATACTTTCTCAGGTGAATTGTACACAAATCCTCTTTGTATTAACACCCAATTTTTCGTCTGCAGCATCTATCGAATTGGACTGCCCTAAAGATTTTCTGTTTGGGAAAGGGTTAAGTCTAACCTGGATAAAAAAAAAATGTGCAGGCTGATCTTGTTCTATACTGGCTTTAAAGGCAACTAAAATTATTCCAAGATCAGCATGTAAAGAATTAACCCTTTCCCAAACAATAAAGTATTTCAGTGATTTTTTTACCTGCACATCCTGCTACATTTACTCATAATTTGGTCTCTGGGATGCAAAGTTTCAATTCTAGCGAGTCCCAGGATGCAACATTTTTTACAGATTTCCTATTAGAAATAGTGTATTGGACTCACTAAGCTAGTACCTGGACTCATTGATATGGAATCCAGCGAGTCCCCAGGACTCACAGTCTTAAAATTGTAAAAAAATCACTGGTATAAATTTAGAGTGGTCCAATTCAAAAGCTGCTGCAGAGGACAAAATGGATGTTGATAAAAGTTTTTTATATAATTTGTACAATATTGCTTTGAAAATATTGAGGCAAAAGGGAGAAAATGCTGATGATCAGCATTTTCTCCTTTTGCCTCAATATATTATTTGCTAAATTAGATCAATTTTGTTGTCAGAATGTCTTTATCAGTTTACTCTAAAATGTTATTTAGGAAATAGTTTAAGAAAAGATAAAACTATGAATAAAAAGAACATACCTCAAATAATCACGGAGCAGAAAAGGTCTGTCACATTTATCCTTCAAAACTGATATAAACTCACTTGTCTTATTGCATTCATTCTGAAGATAAAATATATCATACAGATTTAGATATACAACCCTTTCTTGAATGGCAAAATTTTTGACAAGTACAATTTTCAACTGAGTTTCCGACAATACATTGGTTATATTTTTAACTCTTTCCCAAACAAGACCTGGTTTTGATGTGTCATACAGAAATTCAAAACATTGAGTCAAAAGAAGAAAATGCTGATGATCAGCAATTTTCTCCTTTTGCCTCAATATTTTCTATGCCATATTGTACACAGTTTCTATAAACATTAATTTT
>CAVMGG010000586.1:0-32500 GCA_963680895.1 Fragum sueziense
TCAGTCAGTCAGTCAGTCAGTCAGTCAGTCAGTCAGTCAGTCAGTCAGTCAGTCAGTCAGTCAGTCAGTCAGTCAGTCAGTCAGTCAGTCAGTCAGTCAGTCAGTCAGTCTGCCAGTAGGTCAGCCAGTCAGTCAGTAGGTCATTCTGTCAGTCTGTGGGTCAGCCAGTCCGTCATTAGGTCATTCAGCAGTCATAAGGTCAGTCAGTCAGTCAGTCAGTCAGTCAGCTAGTCAGTCAGCTAGTCAGCTAGTTAGTCAGCTAGTCACTCAGTCTGTCAGACAGCTAGTCACTCAGTAGGTTGGTCAGTCAGTCGGTCTTACCGTCGGTCGGTCAGTCAGTCACTCAGTCTGTCAGACAGCTAGTCACTCAGTCTGTCAGACATCTACTCACTCAGTCAGTCAGTATGTCAGCCAGTCAGTCAGTCAGTAAATCAGTCAGTCAGTCACAGTCAGTGAGTCAGTCACAGTAAGTGAGTCAGTCACAGTCAGTGAGTCAGTCAGTGAGTCAGTCACAGTCAGTGAGTCAGTCTGTGAGTCAGTCAGTCATTCAGTCAGTAGGTCAGTCAGTCTGTCTCTCAGTCAGTAGGTCAGTCTGTCAGTAGGTCTTTCAGTAGGTCAGTCATTTGGTCGATCGATCAGTCAGTCAGTTAGTCAGTCTGCCAGTAGGTCAGCCAGTCAGTCAGTAGGTCATTCTGTCAGTCAGTGGGTCAGCCAGTCCGTCATTAGGTCATTCATCAGTCACTAGGTCAGCCAATCTGTAAGTCAGTCAGTTAGTTGGTCAGTCAGCTAATCACTCAGACTGTAAGACAGCTAGTCACTCAGTCTGTCAGACAGCTAGTCACCCAGTCAGTCAGTCAGACAGCTAGTCACTCAGTCTGTCAGACAGCTAGTCACTCAGTCAGTCAGTAGGTCAGCCAGTCAGTCAGTCAGTAGGTCAACCAGTTAGCAGGTCAAGAGATCAGTCAGTCAGTCAGTAGATCAGCCAGTCAGTCAGTAGGTCAATTTGTCATTCAGTGGGTCAGTCAGTCTGTCTTTAGGTCATCAAGTCTGTCAGTCAGCCAGTCACTCAGTAGGTCAGTCAGTTGCTCAGCCTGTCATTCACTGAGCCAGTCAGTCAGTCACTGAGTCAGTCAGTCTGTCGGTGGGTGGGTCAGTCACTGAGTCAGTCAGTCTGTCGGTGGGTGGGTCGGTCTGTGGGTGGGTCGGTCTGTGGGTGGGTCAGTCGGTCGGTCGGTCGGTCGGTCGGTCGGTCGGTCGGTCGGGTCGGGTCGGGTCGGGTCGGGTCGGGTCGGGTCGGGTCGGGTCGGGTCGGGTCGGGTCGGGTCGGGTCGGGTCGGGTCGGGTCGGGTCGGGTCGGTCGGTCGGTCGGTCGGTCGGTCGGTCGGTCGGTCGGTCGGTCGGTCGGTCGGTCGGTCGGTCGGTCGGTCAGTCAGTCAGTCAGTCAGTCAGTCAGTCAGTCAGTCAGTCAGTCAGTCAGTTAGTCAGTCAGTCAGTCAGTTAGTCAGTTAGTCAGCTACTCAGTCAGTCAGTCAGTCAGTCAGTCAGTCAGTCAGTCAGTCAGTCAGTCAGTCAGTCAGTCAGTCAGTCAGTCAGTCAGTCAGTCAGTCAGTCAGTCAGTCAGTCAGTCAGTCAGTCAGTCAGTCAGTCAGTCAGTCAGTCAGTCAGTCAGTCAGTCAGTCAGTCAGTCAGTCAGTCTGCCAGTAGGTCAGCCAGTCAGTCAGTAGGTCATTCTGTCAGTCTGTGGGTCAGCCAGTCCGTCATTAGGTCATTCAGCAGTCATAAGGTCAGTCAGTCAGTCAGTCAGTCAGTCAGTCAGTCAGTCAGCTAGTCAGTCAGCTAGTCAGCTAGTTAGTCAGCTAGTCACTCAGTCTGTCAGACAGCTAGTCACTCAGTAGGTTGGTCAGTCAGTCGGTCTTACCGTCGGTCGGTCAGTCAGTCACTCAGTCTGTCAGACAGCTAGTCACTCAGTCTGTCAGACATCTACTCACTCAGTCAGTCAGTATGTCAGCCAGTCAGTCAGTCAGTAAATCAGTCAGTCAGTCACAGTCAGTGAGTCAGTCACAGTAAGTGAGTCAGTCAC
Source organism: Fragum sueziense (assembly GCA_963680895.1). Classification (NCBI taxonomy): domain Eukaryota; kingdom Metazoa; phylum Mollusca; class Bivalvia; order Cardiida; family Cardiidae; genus Fragum; species Fragum sueziense. The sequence goes on from CAVMGG010000586.1 coordinate 2,081, forward strand.
AGTCAGTGAGTCAGTCAGTGAGTCAGTCACAGTCAGTGAGTCAGTCTGTGAGTCAGTCAGTCATTCAGTCAGTAGGTCAGTCAGTCTGTCTCTCAGTCAGTAGGTCAGTCTGTCAGTAGGTCTTTCAGTAGGTCAGTCATTTGGTCGATCGATCAGTCAGTCAGTTAGTCAGTCTGCCAGTAGGTCAGCCAGTCAGTCAGTAGGTCATTCTGTCAGTCAGTGGGTCAGCCAGTCCGTCATTAGGTCATTCAGCAGTCACTAGGTCAGCCAATCTGTAAGTCAGTCAGTTAGTTGGTCAGTCAGCTAATCACTCAGACTGTAAGACAGCTAGTCACTCAGTCTGTCAGACAGCTAGTCACCCAGTCAGTCAGTCAGACAGCTAGTCACTCAGTCTGTCAGACAGCTAGTCACTCAGTCAGTCAGTAGGTCAGCCAGTCAGTCAGTCAGTAGGTCAACCAGTTAGCAGGTCAAGAGATCAGTCAGTCAGTCAGTAGATCAGCCAGTCAGTCAGTAGGTCAATTTGTCATTCAGTGGGTCAGTCAGTCTGTCTTTAGGTCATCAAGTCTGTCAGTCAGCCAGTCACTCAGTAGGTCAGTCAGTTGCTCAGCCTGTCATTCACTGAGCCAGTCAGTCAGTCACTGAGTCAGTAAGTCTGTCGGTGGGTGGGTCAGTCACTGAGTCAGTCAGTCTGTCGGTGGGTGGGTCGGTCTGTGGGTGGGTCGGTCTGTGGGTGGGTCAGTCGGTCGGTCGGTCGGTCGGTCGGTCGGTCGGTCGGTCGGTCGGGTCGGGTCGGGTCGGGTCGGGTCGGGTCGGGTCGGGTCGGGTCGGGTCGGGTCGGGTCGGCTCGGGTCGGGTCGGGTCGGTCGGTCGGTCGGTCGGTCGGTCGGTCGGTCGGTCGGTCGGTCGGTCGGTCGGTCGGTCGGTCGGTCAGTCAGTCAGTCAGTCAGTCAGTCAGTAAGTCAGTCAGTCAGTCAGTCAGTTAGTCAGTCAGTCAGTCAGTCAGTTAGTCAGTTAGTCAGCTACTCAGTCAGTCAGTCAGTCAGTCAGTCAGTCAGTCAGTCAGTCAGTCAGTCAGTCAGTCAGTCAGTCAGTCAGTCAGTCAGTCAGTCAGTCAGTCTGCCAGTAGGTCAGCCAGTCAGTCAGTAGGTCATTCTGTCAGTCTGTGGGTCAGCCAGTCCGTCATTAGGTCATTCAGCAGTCATAAGGTCAGTCAGTCAGTCAGTCAGTCAGTCAGCTAGTCAGTCAGCTAGTCAGCTAGTTAGTCAGCTAGTCACTCAGTCTGTCAGACAGCTAGTCACTCAGTAGGTTGGTCAGTCAGTCGGTCTTACCGTCGGTCGGTCAGTCAGTCACTCAGTCTGTCAGACAGCTAGTCACTCAGTCTGTCAGACATCTACTCACTCAGTCAGTCAGTATGTCAGCCAGTCAGTCAGTCAGTAAATCAGTCAGTCAGTCACAGTCAGTGAGTCAGTCACAGTAAGTGAGTCAGTCACAGTCAGTGAGTCAGTCAGTGAGTCAGTCACAGTCAGTGAGTCAGTCTGTGAGTCAGTCAGTCATTCAGTCAGTAGGTCAGTCAGTCTGTCTCTCAGTCAGTAGGTCAGTCTGTCAGTAGGTCTTTCAGTAGGTCAGTCATTTGGTCGATCGATCAGTCAGTCAGTTAGTCAGTCTGCCAGTAGGTCAGCCAGTCAGTCAGTAGGTCATTCTGTCAGTCAGTGGGTCAGCCAGTCCGTCATTAGGTCATTCAGCAGTCACTAGGTCAGCCAATCTGTAAGTCAGTCAGTTAGTTGGTCAGTCAGCTAATCACTCAGACTGTAAGACAGCTAGTCACTCAGTCTGTCAGACAGCTAGTCACCCAGTCAGTCAGTCAGACAGCTAGTCACTCAGTCTGTCAGACAGCTAGTCACTCAGTCAGTCAGTAGGTCAGCCAGTCAGTCAGTCAGTAGGTCAACCAGTTAGCAGGTCAAGAGATCAGTCAGTCAGTCAGTAGATCAGCCAGTCAGTCAGTAGGTCAATTTGTCATTCTGTCATTCAGTGGGTCAGTCAGTCTGTCTTTAGATCATCAAGTCTGTCAGTCAGCCAGTCACTCAGTAGGTCAGTCAGTTGCTCAGCCTGTCATTCACTGAGCCAGTCAGTCAGTCACTGAGTCAGTCAGTCTGTCGGTGGGTGGGTCAGTCACTGAGTCAGTCAGTCTGTCGGTGGGTGGGTCGGTCTGTGGGTGGGTCAGTCGGTCGGTCGGTCGGTCGGTCGGTCGGTCGGTCGGTCGGGTCGGGTCGGGTCGGGTCGGGTCGGGTTGGGTCGGGTCGGGTCGGGTCGGGTCGGGTCGGGTCGGGTCGGGTCGGGTCGGGTCGGTCGGTCGGTCGGTCGGTCGGTCGGTCGGTCGGTCGGTAGGTCGGTCGGTCGGTCGGTCGGTCGGTCGGTCGGTCGGTCGGTCGGTCGGTCGGTCGGTCAGTCAGTCAGTCAGTCAGTCAGTCAGTCAGTCAGTCAGTCAGTCAGTCAGTTAGTCAGTCAGTCAGTCAGTCAGTTAGTCAGTTAGTCAGCTACTCAGTCAGTCAGTCAGTCAGTCAGTCAGTCAGTCAGTCAGTCAGTCAGTCAGTCAGTCAGTCAGTCAGTCAGTCAGTCAGTCAGTCAGTCAGTCAGTCAGTCAGTCAGTCAGTCAGTCAGTCAGTCAGTCAGTCAGTCTGCCAGTAGGTCAGCCAGTCAGTCAGTAGGTCATTCTGTCAGTCTGTGGGTCAGCCAGTCCGTCATTAGGTCATTCAGCAGTCATAAGGTCAGTCAGTCAGTCAGTCAGTCAGTCAGCTAGTCAGTCAGCTAGTTAGTCAGCTAGTCACTCAGTCTGTCAGACAGCTAGTCACTCAGTAGGTTGGTCAGTCAGTCGGTCTTACCGTCGGTCGGTCAGTCAGTCACTCAGTCTGTCAGACAGCTAGTCACTCAGTCTGTCAGACATCTACTCACTCAGTCAGTCAGTATGTCAGCCAGTCAGTCAGTCAGTAAATCAGTCAGTCAGTCACAGTCAGTGAGTCAGTCACAGTAAGTGAGTCAGTCACAGTCAGTGAGTCAGTCAGTGAGTCAGTCACAGTCAGTGAGTCAGTCTGTGAGTCAGTCAGTCATTCAGTCAGTAGGTCAGTCAGTCTGTCTCTCAGTCAGTAGGTCAGTCTGTCAGTAGGTCTTTCAGTAGGTCAGTCATTTGGTCGATCGATCAGTCAGTCAGTTAGTCAGTCTGCCAGTAGGTCAGCCAGTCAGTCAGTAGGTCATTCTGTCAGTCAGTGGGTCAGCCAGTCCGTCATTAGGTCATTCAGCAGTCACTAGGTCAGCCAATCTGTAAGTCAGTCAGTTAGTTGGTCAGTCAGCTAATCACTCAGACTGTAAGACAGCTAGTCACTCAGTCTGTCAGACAGCTAGTCACCCAGTCAGTCAGTCAGACAGCTAGTCACTCAGTCTGTCAGACAGCTAGTCACTCAGTCAGTCAGTAGGTCAGCCAGTCAGTCAGTCAGTAGGTCAACCAGTTAGCAGGTCAAGAGATCAGTCAGTCAGTCAGTAGATCAGCCAGTCAGTCAGTAGGTCAATTTGTCATTCAGTGGGTCAGTCAGTCTGTCTTTAGGTCATCAAGTCTGTCAGTCAGCCAGTCACTCAGTAGGTCAGTCAGTTGCTCAGCCTGTCATTCACTGAGCCAGTCAGTCAGTCACTGAGTCAGTCAGTCTGTCGGTGGGTGGGTCAGTCACTGAGTCAGTCAGTCTGTCGGTGGGTGGGTCGGTCTGTGGGTGGGTCGGTCTGTGGGTGTGTCAGTCGGTCGGTCGGTCGGTCGGTCGGTCGGTCGGTCGGTCGGTCGGTCGGTCGGTCGGTCGGTCGGTCGGGTCGGGTCGGGTCGGGTCGGGTCGGGTCGGGTCGGGTCGGGTCGGGTCGGGTCGGGTCGGGTCGGGTCGGGTCGGGTCGGGTCGGGTCGGTCGGTCGGTCGGTCGGTCGGTCGGTCGGTCGGTCGGTCGGTCGGTCGGTCGGTCGGTCGGTCGGTCGGTCGGTCGGTCGGTCGGTCAGTCAGTCAGTCAGTCAGTCAGTCAGTCAGTCAGTCAGTCAGTCAGTCAGTTAGTCAGTCAGTCAGTCAGTCAGTTAGTCAGTTAGTCAGCTACTCAGTCAGTCAGTCAGTCAGTCAGTCAGTCAGTCAGTCAGTCAGTCAGTCAGTCAGTCAGTCAGTCAGTCAGTCAGTCAGTCAGTCAGTCAGTCAGTCAGTCAGTCAGTCAGTCAGTCAGTCAGTCAGTCAGTCAGTCAGTCAGTCAGTCAGTCAGTCAGTCAGTCAGTCTGCCAGTAGGTCAGCCAGTAGGTCAGCCAGTCAGTCAGTAGGTCATTCTGTCAGTCTGTGGGTCAGCCAGTCCGTCATTAGGTCATTCAGCAGTCATAAGGTCAGTCAGTCAGCTAGTCAGTCAGCTAGTCAGCTAGTTAGTCAGCTAGTCACTCAGTCTGTCAGACAGCTAGTCACTCAGTAGGTTGGTCAGTCAGTCGGTCTTACCGTCGGTCGGTCAGTCAGTCACTCAGTCTGTCAGACAGCTAGTCACTCATTCTGTCAGACATCTACTCACTCAGTCAGTCAGTATGTCAGCCAGTCAGTCAGTCAGTAAATCAGTCAGTCAGTCACAGTCAGTGAGTCAGTCACAGTAAGTGAGTCAGTCACAGTCAGTGAGTCAGTCAGTGAGTCAGTCACAGTCAGTGAGTCAGTCTGTGAGTCAGTCAGTCATTCAGTCAGTAGGTCAGTCAGTCTGTCTCTCAGTCAGTAGGTCAGTCTGTCAGTAGGTCTTTCAGTAGGTCAGTCATTTGGTCGATCGATCAGTCAGTCAGTTAGTCAGTCTGCCAGTAGGTCAGCCAGTCAGTCAGTAGGTCATTCTGTCAGTCAGTGGGTCAGCCAGTCCGTCATTAGGTCATTCAGCAGTCACTAGGTCAGCCAATCTGTAAGTCAGTCAGTTAGTTGGTCAGTCAGCTAATCACTCAGACTGTAAGACAGCTAGTCACTCAGTCTGTCAGACAGCTAGTCACCCAGTCAGTCAGTCAGACAGCTAGTCACTCAGTCTGTCAGACAGCTAGTCACTCAGTCAGTCAGTAGGTCAGCCAGTCAGTCAGTCAGTAGGTCAACCAGTTAGCAGGTCAAGAGATCAGTCAGTCAGTCAGTAGATCAGCCAGTCAGTCAGTAGGTCAATTTGTCATTCAGTGGGTCAGTCAGTCTGTCTTTAGGTCATCAAGTCTGTCAGTCAGCCAGTCACTCAGTAGGTCAGTCAGTTGCTCAGCCTGTCATTCACTGAGCCAGTCAGTCAGTCACTGAGTCAGTCAGTCTGTCGGTGGGTGGGTCAGTCACTGAGTCAGTCAGTCTGTCGGTGGGTGGGTCGGTCTGTGGGTGGGTCGGTCTGTGGGTGGGTCAGTCGGTCGGTCGGTCGGTCGGTCGGTCGGTCGGTCGGTCGGTCGGTCGGTCGGTCGGGTCGGGTCGGGTCGGGTCGGGTCGGGTCGGGTCGGGTCGGGTCGGGTCGGTCGGTCGGTTGGTCGGTCGGTCGGTCGGTCGGTCGGTCGGTCGGTCGGTCGGTCGGTCGGTCGGTCGGTCGGTCAGTCAGTCAGTCAGTCAGTCAGTCAGTCAGTCAGTCAGTCAGTCAGTCAGTCAGTCAGTTAGTCAGTCAGTCAGTCAGTCAGTTAGTCAGTTAGTCAGCTACTCAGTCAGTCAGTCAGTCAGTCAGTCAGTCAGTCAGTCAGTCAGTCAGTCAGTCAGTCAGTCAGTCAGTTAGTCAGTCAGTCAGTCAGTCAGTCAGTCAGTCAGTCAGTCAGTCAGTCAGTCAGTCAGTCAGTCAGTCAGTCTGCCAGTAGGTCAGCCAGTCAGTCAGTAGGTCATTCTGTCAGTCTGTGGGTCAGCCAGTCCGTCATTAGGTCATTCAGCAGTCATAAGGTCAGTCAGTCAGTCAGTCAGTCAGTCAGTCAGCTAGTCAGTCAGCTAGTCAGCTAGTTAGTCAGCTAGTCACTCAGTCTGTCAGACAGCTAGTCACTCAGTAGGTTGGTCAGTCAGTCGGTCAGTCAGTCAGTCAGTCAGTCAGTCAGTCAGTCAGTCAGTCAGTCAGTCAGTCAGTCAGTCAGTCAGTCAGTCAGTCAGTCAGTCAGTCAGTCAGTCTGCCAGTAGGTCAGCCAGTCAGTCAGTAGGTCATTCTGTCAGTCTGTGGGTCAGCCAGTCCGTCATTAGGTCATTCAGCAGTCATAAGGTCAGTCAGTCAGTCAGTCAGTCAGCTAGTCAGTCAGCTAGTCAGCTAGTTAGTCAGCTAGTCACTCAGTCTGTCAGACAGCTAGTCACTCAGTAGGTTGGTCAGTCAGTCGGTCTTACCGTCGGTCGGTCAGTCAGTCACTCAGTCTGTCAGACAGCTAGTCACTCAGTCTGTCAGACATCTACTCACTCAGTCAGTCAGTATGTCAGCCAGTCAGTCAGTCAGTAAATCAGTCAGTCAGTCACAGTCAGTGAGTCAGTCACAGTAAGTGAGTCAGTCACAGTCAGTGAGTCAGTCAGTGAGTCAGTCACAGTCAGTGAGTCAGTCTGTGAGTCAGTCAGTCATTCAGTCAGTAGGTCAGTCAGTCTGTCTCTCAGTCAGTAGGTCAGTCTGTCAGTAGGTCTTTCAGTAGGTCAGTCATTTGGTCGATCGATCAGTCAGTCAGTTAGTCAGTCTGCCAGTAGGTCAGCCAGTCAGTCAGTAGGTCATTCTGTCAGTCAGTGGGTCAGCCAGTCCGTCATTAGGTCATTCAGCAGTCACTAGGTCAGCCAATCTGTAAGTCAGTCAGTTAGTTGGTCAGTCAGCTGATCACTCATACTGTAAGACAGCTAGTCACTCAGTCTGTCAGACAGCTAGTCACCCAGTCAGTCAGTCAGACAGCTAGTCACTCAGTCTGTCAGACAGCTAGTCACTCAGTCAGTCAGTAGGTCAGCCAGTCGGTCAGTCAGTAGGTCAACCAGTTAGCAGGTCAAGAGATCAGTCAGTCAGTCAGTAGATCAGCCAGTCAGTCAGTAGGTCAATTTGTCATTCAGTGGGTCAGTCAGTCTGTCTTTAGGTCATCAAGTCTGTCAGTCAGCCAGTCACTCAGTAGGTCAGTCAGTTGCTCAGCCTGTCATTCACTGAGCCAGTCAGTCAGTCACTGAGTCAGTCAGTCTGTCGGTGGGTGGGTCAGTCACTGAGTCAGTCAGTCTGTCGGTGGGTGGGTCGGTCTGTGGGTGGGTCGGTCTGTGGGTGTGTCAGTCGGTCGGTCGGTCGGTCGGTCGGTCGGTCGGTCGGTCGGTCGGTCGGTCGGTCGGTCGGTCGGGTCGGGTCGGGTCGGGTCGGGTCGGGTCGGGTCGGGTCGGGTCGGGTCGGGTCGGGTCGGGTCGGGTCGGGTCGGGTCGGGTCGGTCGGTCGGTCGGTCGGTCGGTCGGTCGGTCGGTCGGTCGGTCGGTCGGTCGGTCGGTCGGTCGGTCGGTCGGTCAGTCAGTCAGTCAGTCAGTCAGTCAGTCAGTCAGTCAGTCAGTTAGTCAGTCAGTCAGTCAGTCAGTTAGTCAGTTAGTCAGCTACTCAGTCAGTCAGTCAGTCAGTCAGTCAGTCAGTCAGTCAGTCAGTCAGTCAGTCAGTCAGTCAGTCAGTCAGTCAGTCAGTCAGTCAGTCAGTCAGTCAGTCAGTCAGTCAGTCAGTCAGTCAGTCAGTCAGTCAGTCAGTCTTTCAGTCAGTCAGTCAGTCAGTCAGTCAGTCAGTCAGTCTGCCAGTAGGTCAGCCAGTCAGTCAGTAGGTCATTCTGTCAGTCTGTGGGTCAGCCAGTCTGTCATTAGGTCATTCGGCAGTCATAAGGTCAGTCAGTCAGTCAGTCAGTCAGTCAGCTAGTCAGTCAGTTAGTCAGCTAGTTAGTCAGCTAGTCACTCAGTCTGTCAGACAGCTAGTCACTCAGTAGGTTGGTCAGTCAGTCGGTCTTACCGTCGGTCGGTCAGTCAGTCACTCAGTCTGTCAGACAGCTAGTCACTCAGTCTGTCAGACATCTACTCACTCAGTCAGTCAGTATGTCAGCCAGTCAGTCAGTCAGTAAATCAGTCAGTCAGTCACAGTCAGTGAGTCAGTCACAGTAAGTGAGTCAGTCACAGTCAGTGAGTCAGTCAGTGAGTCAGTCACAGTCAGTGAGTCAGTCTGTGAGTCAGTCAGTCATTCAGTCAGTAGGTCAGTCAGTCTGTCTCTCAGTCAGTAGGTCAGTCTGTCAGTAGGTCTTTCAGTAGGTCAGTCATTTGGTCGATCGATCAGTCAGTCAGTTAGTCAGTCTGCCAGTAGGTCAGCCAGTCAGTCAGTAGGTCATTCTGTCAGTCAGTGGGTCAGCCAGTCCGTCATTAGGTCATTCAGCAGTCACTAGGTCAGCCAATCTGTAAGTCAGTCAGTTAGTTGGTCAGTCAGCTAATCACTCAGACTGTAAGACAGCTAGTCACTCAGTCTGTCAGACAGCTAGTCACCCAGTCAGTCAGTCAGACAGCTAGTCACTCAGTCTGTCAGACAGCTAGTCACTCAGTCAGTCAGTAGGTCAGCCAGTCAGTCAGTCAGTAGGTCAACAAGTTAGCAGGTCAAGAGATCAGTCAGTCAGTCAGTAGATCAGCCAGTCAGTCAGTAGGTCAATTTGTCATTCAGTGGGTCAGTCAGTCTGTCTTTAGGTCATCAAGTCTGTCAGTCAGCCAGTCACTCAGTAGGTCAGTCAGATGCTCAGCCTGTCATTCACTGAGCCAGTCAGTCAGTCACTGAGTCAGTCAGTCTGTCGGTGGGTGGGTCAGTCACTGAGTCAGTCAGTCTGTCGGTGGGTGGGTCGGTCTGTGGGTGGGTCGGTCTGTGGGTGGGTCAGTCGGTCGGTCGGTCGGTCGGTCGGTCGGTCGGTCGGTCGGTCGGTCGGGTCGGGTCGGGTCGGGTCGGGTCGGGTCGGGTCGGGTCGGGTCGGGTCGGGTCGGGTCGGGTCGGGTCGGGTCGGGTCGGTCGGTCGGTTGGTCGGTCGGTCGGTCGGTCGGTCGGTCGGTCGGTCGGTCGGTCGGTCGGTCGGTCGGTCAGTCAGTCAGTCAGTCAGTCAGTCAGTCAGTCAGTCAGTCAGTCAGTTAGTCAGTCAGTCAGTCAGTCAGTTAGTCAGTTAGTCAGCTACTCAGTCAGTCAGTCAGTCAGTCAGTCAGTCAGTCAGTCAGTCAGTCAGTCAGTCAGTCAGTCAGTCAGTTAGTCAGTCAGTCAGTCAGTCAGTCAGTCAGTCAGTCAGTCAGTCAGTCAGTCAGTCAGTCAGTCAGTCAGTCAGTCAGTCTGCCAGTAGGTCAGCCAGTCAGTCAGTAGGTCATTCTGTCAGTCTGTGGGTCAGCCAGTCCGTCATTAGGTCATTCAGCAGTCATAAGGTCAGTCAGTCAGTCAGTCAGTCAGTCAGTCAGCTAGTCAGTCAGCTAGTCAGCTAGTTAGTCAGCTAGTCACTCAGTCTGTCAGACAGCTAGTCACTCAGTAGGTTGGTCAGTCAGTCGGTCTTAACGTCGGTCGGTCAGTCAGTCACTCAGTCTGTCAGACAGCTAGTCACTCAGTCTGTCAGACATCTACTCACTCAGTCAGTCAGTATGTCAGCCAGTCAGTCAGTCAGTAAATCAGTCAGTCAGTCACAGTCAGTGAGTCAGTCACAGTAAGTGAGTCAGTCACAGTCAGTGAGTCAGTCAGTGAGTCAGTCACAGTCAGTGAGTCAGTCTGTGAGTCAGTCAGTCATTCAGTCAGTAGGTCAGTCAGTCTGTCTCTCAGTCAGTAGGTCAGTCTGTCAGTAGGTCTTTCAGTAGGTCAGTCATTTGGTCGATCGATCAGTCAGTCAGTTAGTCAGTCTGCCAGTAGGTCAGCCAGTCAGTCAGTAGGTCATTCTGTCAGTCAGTGGGTCAGCCAGTCCGTCATTAGGTCATTCAGCAGTCACTAGGTCAGCCAATCTGTAAGTCAGTCAGTTAGTTGGTCAGTCAGCTAATCACTCAGACTGTAAGACAGCTAGTCACTCAGTCTGTCAGACAGCTAGTCACCCAGTCAGTCAGTCAGACAGCTAGTCACTCAGTCTGTCAGACAGCTAGTCACTCAGTCAGTCAGTAGGTCAGCCAGTCAGTCAGTCAGTAGGTCAACCAGTTAGCAGGTCAAGAGATCAGTCAGTCAGTCAGTAGATCAGCCAGTCAGTCAGTGGGTCAATTTGTCATTCAGTGGGTCAGTCAGTCTGTCTTTAGGTCATCAAGTCTGTCAGTCAGCCAGTCACTCAGTAGGTCAGTCAGTTGCTCAGCCTGTCATTCACTGAGCCAGTCAGTCAGTCACTGAGTCAGTCAGTCTGTCGGTGGGTGGGTCAGTCACTGAGTCAGTCAGTCTGTCGGTGGTCGGGTCGGTCTGTGGGTGGGTCGGTCTGTGGGTGGGTCGGTCGGTCGGTCGGTCGGTCGGTCGGTCGGGTCGGGTCGGGTCGGGTCGGGTCGGGTCGGGTCGGGTCGGGTCGGGTCGGGTCGGGTCGGGTCGGGTCGGGTCGGGTCGGGTCGGGTCGGGTCGGGTCGGTCGGTCGGTCGGTCGGTCGGTCGGTCGGTCGGTCGGTCGGTCGGTCGGTCGGTCGGTCGGTCGGTCGGTCAGTCAGTCAGTCAGTCAGTCAGTCAGTCAGTCAGTCAGTCAGTCAGTCAGTTAGTCAGTCAGTCAGTCAGTCAGTTAGTCAGTTAGTCAGCTACTCAGTCAGTCAGTCAGTCAGTCAGTCAGTCAGTCAGTCAGTCAGTCAGTCAGTCAGTCAGTCAGTCAGTCAGTCAGTCAGTCAGTCAGTCAGTCAGTCAGTCAGTCAGTCAGTCAGTCAGTCAGTCAGTCAGTCAGTCAGTCAGTCAGTCAGTCAGTCAGTCTGCCAGTAGGTCAGCCAGTCAGTCAGTAGGTCATTCTGTCAGTCTGTGGGTCAGCCAGTCCGTCATTAGGTCATTCAGCAGTCATAAGGTCAGTCAGTCAGTCAGTCAGTCAGTCAGCTAGTCAGTCAGCTAGTCAGCTAGTTAGTCAGCTAGTCACTCAGTCTGTCAGACAGCTAGTCACTCAGTAGGTTGGTCAGTCAGTCGGTCTTACCGTCGGTCGGTCAGTCAGTCACTCAGTCTGTCAGACAGCTAGTCACTCAGTCTGTCAGACATCTACTCACTCAGTCAGTCAGTATGTCAGCCAGTCAGTCAGTCAGTAAATCAGTCAGTCAGTCACAGTCAGTGAGTCAGTCACAGTAAGTGAGTCAGTCACAGTCAGTGAGTCAGTCAGTGAGTCAGTCACAGTCAGTGAGTCAGTCTGTGAGTCAGTCAGTCATTCAGTCAGTATGTCAGTCAGTCTGTCTCTCAGTCAGTAGGTCAGTCTGTCAGTAGGTCTTTCAGTAGGTCAGTCATTTGGTCGATCGATCAGTCAGTCAGTTAGTCAGTCTGCCAGTAGGTCAGCCAGTCAGTCAGTAGGTCATTCTGTCAGTCAGTGGGTCAGCCAGTCCGTCATTAGGTCATTCAGCAGTCACTAGGTCAGCCAATCTGTAAGTCAGTCAGTTAGTTGGTCAGTCAGCTAATCACTCAGACTGTAAGACAGCTAGTCACTCAGTCTGTCAGACAGCTAGTCACCCAGTCAGTCAGTCAGACAGCTAGTCACTCAGTCTGTCAGACAGCTAGTCACTCAGTCAGTCAGTAGGTCAGCCAGTCAGTCAGTCAGTAGGTCAACCAGTTAGAAGGTCAAGAGATCAGTCAGTCAGTCAGTAGATCAGCCAGTCAGTCAGTAGGTCAATTTGTCATTCAGTGGGTCAGTCAGTCTGTCTTTAGGTCATCAAGTCTGTCAGTCAGCCAGTCACTCAGTAGGTCAGTCAGTTGCTCAGCCTGTCATTCACTGAGCCAGTCAGTCAGTCACTGAGTCAGTCAGTCTGTCGGTGGGTGGGTCAGTCACTGAGTCAGTCAGTCTGTCGGTGGGTGGGTCGGTCTGTGGGTGGGTCGGTCTGTGGGTGGGTCAGTCGGTCGGTCGGTCGGTCGGTCGGTCGGTCGGTCGGTCGGTCGGTCGGTCGGTCGGTCGGGTCGGGTCGGGTCGGGTCGGGTCGGGTCGGGTCGGGTCGGGTCGGGTCGGGTCGGGTTGGGTCGGGTCGGGTCGGGTCGGGTCGGGTCGGGTCGGGTCGGTCGGTCGGTCGGTCGGTCGGTCGGTTGGTCGGTCGGTTGGTCGGTCGGTCGGTCGGTCGGTCGGTCGGTCGGTCGGTCGGTCGGTCGGTCAGTCAGTCAGTCATACAGTCAGTCAGTCAGTCAGTCAGTCAGTTAGTCAGTCAGTCAGTCAGTCAGTTAGTCAGTTAGTCAGCTACTCAGTCAGTCAGTCAGTCAGTCAGTCAGTCAGTCAGTCAGTCAGTCAGTCAGTCAGTCAGTCAGTCAGTCAGTCAGTCAGTCAGTCAGTCAGTCAGTCAGTCAGTCAGTCAGTCAGTCAGTCAGTCAGTCAGTCAGTCAGTCAGTCAGTCAGTCAGTCAGTCAGTCAGTCAGTCAGTCAGTCAGTCTGCCAGTAGGTCAGCCAGTCAGTCAGTAGGTCATTCTGTCAGTCTGTGGGTCAGCCAGTCCGTCATTAGGTCATTCAGCAGTCATAAGGTCAGTCAAGTCAGTCAGTCAGTCAGTCAGTCAGTCAGCTAGTCAGTCAGCTAGTCAGCTAGTTAGTCAGCTAGTCACTCAGTCTGTCAGACAGCTAGTCACTCAGTAGGTTGGTCAGTCAGTCGGTCTTACCGTCGGTCGGTCAGTCAGTCACTCAGTCTGTCAGACAGCTAGTCACTCAGTCTGTCAGACATCTACTCACTCAGTCAGTCAGTATGTCAGCCAGTCAGTCAGTCAGTAAATCAGTCAGTCAGTCACAGTCAGTGAGTCAGTCACAGTAAGTGAGTCAGTCACAGTCAGTGAGTCAGTCAGTGAGTCAGTCACAGTCAGTGAGTCAGTCTGTGAGTCAGTCAGTCATTCAGTCAGTAGGTCAGTCAGTCTGTCTCTCAGTCAGTAGGTCAGTCTGTCAGTAGGTCTTTCAGTAGGTCAGTCATTTGGTCGATCGATCAGTCAGTCAGTTAGTCAGTCTGCCAGTAGGTCAGCCAGTCAGTCAGTAGGTCATTCTGTCAGTCAGTGGGTCAGCCAGTCCGTCATTAGGTCATTCAGCAGTCACTAGGTCAGCCAATCTGTAAGTCAGTCAGTTAGTTGGTCAGTCAGCTAATCACTCAGACTGTAAGACAGCTAGTCACTCAGTCTGTCAGACAGCTAGTCACCCAGTCAGTCAGTCAGACAGCTAGTCACTCAGTCTGTCAGACAGCTAGTCACTCAGTCAGTCAGTAGGTCAGCCAGTCAGTCAGTCAGTAGGTCAACCAGTTAGCAGGTCAAGAGATCAGTCAGTCAGTCAGTAGATCAGCCAGTCAGTCAGTAGGTCAATTTGTCATTCAGTGGGTCAGTCAGTCTGTCTTTAGGTCATCAAGTCTGTCAGTCAGCCAGTCACTCAGTAGGTCAGTCAGTTGCTCAGCCTGTCATTCACTGAGCCAGTCAGTCAGTCACTGAGTCAGTCAGTCTGTCGGTGGGTGGGTCAGTCACTGAGTCAGTCAGTCTGTCGGTGGGTGGGTCGGTCTGTGGGTGGGTCGGTCTGTGGGTGGGTCAGTCGGTCGGTCGGTCGGTCGGTCGGTCGGTCGGTCGGTCGGTCGGTCGGTCGGTCGGTCGGGTCGGGTCGGGTCGGGTCGGGTCGCGTCGGGTCGGGTCGGGTCGGGTCGGGTCGGGTCGGGTCGGGTCGGGTCGGGTCGGGTCGGGTCGGGTCGGGTCGGGTCGGTCGGTCGGTCGGTCGGTTGGTCGGTCGGTCGGTCGGTCGGTCGGTCGGTCGGTCGGTCGGTCGGTCGGTCGGTCGGTCGGTCGGTCGGTCAGTCAGTCAGTCAGTCAGTCAGTCAGTCAGTTAGTCAGTCAGTCAGTCAGTCAGTTAGTCAGTTAGTCAGCTACTCAGTCAGTCAGTCAGTCAGTCAGTCAGTCAGTCAGTCAGTCAGTCAGTCAGTCAGTCAGTCAGTCAGTCAGTCAGTCAGTCAGTCAGTCAGTCAGTCAGTCAGTCAGTCAGTCAGTCAGTCAGTCAGTCAGTCTGCCAGTAGGTCAGCCAGTCAGTCAGTAGGTCATTCTGTCAGTCTGTGGGTCAGCCAGTCCGTCATTAGGTCATTCAGCAGTCATAAGGTCAGTCAGTCAGTCATAAGGTCAGTCAGCTAGTCAGTCAGCTAGTCAGCTAGTTAGTCAGCTAGTCACTCAGTCTGTCAGACAGCTAGTCACTCAGTAGGTTGGTCAGTCAGTCGGTCTTACCGTCGGTCGGTCAGTCAGTCACTCAGTCTGTCAGACAGCTAGTCACTCAGTCTGTCAGACATCTACTCACTCAGTCAGTCAGTATGTCAGCCAGTCAGTCAGTCAGTAAATCAGTCAGTCAGTCACAGTCAGTGAGTCAGTCACAGTAAGTGAGTCAGTCACAGTCAGTGAGTCAGTCAGTGAGTCAGTCACAGTCAGTGAGTCAGTCTGTGAGTCAGTCAGTCATTCAGTCAGTAGGTCAGTCAGTCTGTCTCTCAGTCAGTAGGTCAGTCTGTCAGTAGGTCTTTCAGTAGGTCAGTCATTTGGTCGATCGATCAGTCAGTCAGTTAGTCAGTCTGCCAGTAGGTCAGCCAGTCAGTCAGTAGGTCATTCTGTCAGTCAGTGGGTCAGCCAGTCCGTCATTAGGTCATTCAGCAGTCACTAGGTCAGCCAATCTGTAAGTCAGTCAGTTAGTTGGTCAGTCAGCTAATCACTCAGACTGTAAGACAGCTAGTCACTCAGTCTGTCAGACAGCTAGTCACCCAGTCAGTCAGTCAGACAGCTAGTCACTCAGTCTGTCAGACAGCTAGTCACTCAGTCAGTCAGTAGGTCAGCCAGTCAGTCAGTCAGTAGGTCAACCAGTTAGCAGGTCAAGAGATCAGTCAGTCAGTCAGTAGATCAGCCAGTCAGTCAGTAGGTCAATTTGTCATTCAGTGGGTCAGTCAGTCTGTCTTTAGGTCATCAAGTCTGTCAGTCAGCCAGTCACTCAGTAGGTCAGTCAGTTGCTCAGCCTGTCATTCACTGAGCCAGTCAGTCAGTCACTGAGTCAGTCAGTCTGTCGGTGGGTGGGTCAGTCACTGAGTCAGTCAGTCTGTCGGTGGGTGGGTCGGTCTGTGGGTGGGTCGGTCTGTGGGTGGGTCAGTCGGTCGGTCGGTCGGTCGGTCGGTCGGTCGGTCGGTCGGTCGGGTCGGGTCGGGTCGGGTCGGGTCGGGTCGGTCGGGTCGGGTCGGGTCGGGTCGGGTCGGGTCGGGTCGGTCGGTCGGTCGGTCGGTCGGTCGGTCGGTCGGTCGGTCGGTCGGTCAGTCAGTCAGTCAGTCAGTCAGTCAGTCAGTCAGTCAGTTAGTCAGTCAGTCAGTCAGTCAGTTAGTCAGTTAGTCAGCTACTCAGTCAGTCAGTCAGTCAGTCAGTCAGTCAGTCAGTCAGTCAGTCAGTCAGTCAGTCAGTCAGTCAGTCAGTCAGTCAGTCAGTCAGTCAGTCAGTCAGTCAGTCAGTCAGTCAGTCAGTCAGTCAGTCAGTCAGTCAGTCAGTCAGTCAGTCAGTCAGTCAGTCAGTCAGTCAGTCAGTCAGTCAGTCTGCCAGTAGGTCAGCCAGTCAGTCAGTAGGTCATTCTGTCAGTCTGTGGGTCAGCCAGTCCGTCATTAGGTCATTCAGCAGTCATATGGTCAGTCAGTCAGTCAGTCAGTCAGTCAGCTAGTCAGTCAGCTAGTCAGCTAGTTAGTCAGCTAGTCACTCAGTCTGTCAGACAGCTAGTCACTCAGTAGGTTGGTCAGTCAGTCGGTCTTACCGTCGGTCGGTCAGTCAGTCACTCAGTCTGTCAGACAGCTAGTCACTCAGTCTGTCAGACATCTACTCACTCAGTCAGTCAGTATGTCAGCCAGTCAGTCAGTCAGTAAATCAGTCAGTCAGTCACAGTCAGTGAGTCAGTCACAGTAAGTGAGTCAGTCACAGTCAGTGAGTCAGTCAGTGAGTCAGTCACAGTCAGTGAGTCAGTCTGTGAGTCAGTCAGTCATTCAGTCAGTAGGTCAGTCAGTCTGTCTCTCAGTCAGTAGGTCAGTCTGTCAGTAGGTCTTTCAGTAGGTCAGTCATTTGGTCGATCGATCAGTCAGTCAGTTAGTCAGTCTGCCAGTAGGTCAGCCAGTCAGTCAGTAGGTCATTCTGTCAGTCAGTGGGTCAGCCAGTCCGTCATTAGGTCATTCAGCAGTCACTAGGTCAGCCAATCTGTAAGTCAGTCAGTTAGTTGGTCAGTCAGCTAATCACTCAGACTGTAAGACAGCTAGTCACTCAGTCTGTCAGACAGCTAGTCACCCAGTCAGTCAGTCAGACAGCTAGTCACTCAGTCTGTCAGACCGCTAGTCACTCAGTTAGTCAGTAGGTCAGCCAGTCAGTCAGTCAGTAGGTCAACCAGTTAGCAGGTCAAGAGATCAGTCAGTCAGTCAGTAGATCAGCCAGTCAGTCAGTAGGTCAATTTGTCATTCAGTGGGTCAGTCAGTCTGTCTTTAGGTCATCAAGTCTGTCAGTCAGCCAGTCACTCAGTAGGTCAGTCAGTTGCTCAGCCTGTCATTCACTGAGCCAGTCAGTCAGTCACTGAGTGAGTCAGTCTGTCGGTGGGTGGGTCAGTCACTGAGTCAGTCAGTTTGTCGGTGGGTGGGTCGGTCTGTGGGTGGGTCGGTCTGTGGGTGGGTCAGTCGGTCGGTCGGTCGGTCGGTCGGTCGGTCGGTCGGTCGGGTCGGGTCGGGTCGGGTCGGGTCGGGTCGGGTCGGGTCGGGTCGGGTCGGGTCGGGTCGGGTCGGGTCGGTCGGTCGGTCGGTCGGTCGGTCGGTCGGTCGGTCGGTCGGTCGGTCGGTCGGTCGGTCGGTCGGTCGGTCGGTCGGTCAGTCGGTCGGTCAGTCAGTCAGTCAGTCAGTCAGTCAGTCAGTCAGTCAGTCAGTCAGTCAGTCAGTCAGTTAGTCAGTCAGTCAGTCAGTCAGTTAGTCAGTTAGTCAGCTACTCAGTCAGTCAGTCAGTCAGTCAGTCAGTCAGTCAGTCAGTCAGTCAGTCAGTCAGTCAGTCAGTCAGTCAGTCAGTCAGTCAGTCAGTCAGTCAGTCAGTCAGTCAGTCAGTCAGTCAGTCAGTCAGTCAGTCAGTCAGTCAGTCAGTCTGCCAGTAGGTCAGCCAGTCAGTCAGTAGGTCATTCTGTCAGTCTGTGGGTCAGCCAGTCCGTCATTAGGTCATTCAGCAGTCATAAGGTCAGTCAGTCAGTCATAAGGTCAGTCAGCTAGTCAGTCAGCTAGTCAGCTAGTTAGTCAGCTAGTCACTCAGTCTGTCAGACAGCTAGTCACTCAGTAGGTTGGTCAGTCAGTCGGTCTTACCGTCGGTCGGTCAGTCAGTCACTCAGTCTGTCAGACAGCTAGTCACTCAGTCTGTCAGACATCTACTCACTCAGTCAGTCAGTATGTCAGCCAGTCAGTCAGTCAGTAAATCAGTCAGTCAGTCACAGTCAGTGAGTCAGTCACAGTAAGTGATTCAGTCACAGTCAGTGAGTCAGTCAGTGAGTCAGTCACAGTCAGTGAGTCAGTCTGTGAGTCAGTCAGTCATTCAGTCAGTAGGTCAGTCAGTCTGTCTCTCAGTCAGTAGGTCAGTCTGTCAGTAGGTCTTTCAGTAGGTCAGTCATTTGGTCGATCGATCAGTCAGTCAGTTAGTCAGTCTGCCAGTAGGTCAGCCAGTCAGTCAGTAGGTCATTCTGTCAGTCAGTGGGTCAGCCAGTCCGTAATTAGGTCATTCAGCAGTCACTAGGTCAGCCAATCTGTAAGTCAGTCAGTTAGTTGGTCAGTCAGCTAATCACTCAGACTGTAAGACAGTTAGTCACTCAGTCTGTCAGACAGCTAGTCACCCAGTCAGTCAGTCAGACAGCTAGTCACTCAGTCTGTCAGACAGCTAGTCACTCAGTCAGTCAGTAGGTCAGCCAGTCAGTCAGTCAGTAGGTCAACCAGTTAGCAGGTCAAGAGATCAGTCAGTCAGTCAGTAGATCAGCCAGTCAGTCAGTAGGTCAATTTGTCATTCAGTGGGTCAGTCAGTCTGTCTTTAGGTCATCAAGTCTGTCAGTCAGCCAGTCACTCAGTAGGTCAGTCAGTTGCTCAGCCTGTCATTCACTGAGCCAGTCAGTCAGTCACTGAGTCAGTCAGTCTGTCGGTGGGTGGGTCAGTCACTGAGTCAGTCAGTCTGTCGGTGGGTGGGTCGGTCTGTGGGTGGGTCGGTCTGTGGGTGGGTCAGTCGGTCGGTCGGTCGGTCGGTCGGTCGGTCGGTCGGTCGGTCGGTCGGTCGGTCGGGTCGGGTCGGGTCGGGTCGGGTCGGGTCGGGTCGGGTCGGGTCGGGTCGGGTCGGGTCGGGTCGGGTCGGGTCGGGTCGGGTCGGTCGGTCGGTCGGTCGGTCGGTCGGTCGGTCGGTCGGTCGGTCGGTCGGTCGGTCGGTCGGTCGGTCGGTCGGTCGGTCGGTCAGTCAGTCAGTCAGTCAGTCAGTCAGTCAGTCAGTCAGTCAGTCAGTCAGTCAGTTAGTCAGTCAGTTCAGTCAGTCAGTTAGTCAGTTAGTCAGCTACTCAGTCAGTCAGTCAGTCAGTCAGTCAGTCAGTCAGTCAGTCAGTCAGTCAGTCAGTCAGTCAGTCAGTCAGTCAGTCAGTCAGTCAGTCAGTCAGTCAGTCAGTCTGCCAGTAGGTCAGCCAGTCAGTCAGTAGGTCATTCTGTCAGTCAGTGGGTCAGCCAGTCCGTCATTAGGTCATTCAGCAGTCACTAGGTCAGCCAATCTGTAAGTCAGTCAGTTAGTTGGTCAGTCAGCTAATCACTCAGACTGTAAGACAGCTAGTCACTCAGTCTGTCAGACAGCTAGTCACCCAGTCAGTCAGTCAGACAGCTAGTCACTCAGTCTGTCAGACAGCTAGTCACTCAGTTAGTCAGTAGGTCAGCCAGTCAGTCAGTCAGTAGGTCAACCAGTTAGCAGGTCAAGAGATCAGTCAGTCAGTCAGTAGATCAGCCAGTCAGTCAGTAGGTCAATTTGTCATTCAGTGGGTCAGTCAGTCTGTCTTTAGGTCATCAAGTCTGTCAGTCAGCCAGTCACTCAGTAGGTCAGTCAGTTGCTCAGCCTGTCATTCACTGAGCCAGTCAGTCAGTCACTGAGTCAGTCAGTCTGTCGGTGGGTGGGTCAGTCACTGAGTCAGTCAGTCTGTCGGTGGGTGGGTCGGTCTGTGGGTGGGTCGGTCTGTGGGTGGGTCAGTCGGTCGGTCGGTCGGTCGGTCGGTCGGTCGGTCGGTCGGTCGGGCGGGTCGGGTCGGGTCGGGTCGGGTCGGGTCGGGTCGGGTCGGGTCGGGTCGGGTCGGGTCGGGTCGGGTCGGGTCGGGTCGGGTCGGGTCGGGTCGGGTCGGGTCGGGTCGGGTCGGTCGGTCGGTCGGTCGGTCGGTCGGTCGGTCGGTCGGTCGGTCGGTCGGTCGGTCGGTCGGTCGGTCAGTCGGTCGGTCAGTCAGTCAGTCAGTCAGTCAGTCAGTCAGTCAGTCAGTCAGTCAGTCAGTTAGTCAGTCAGTCAGTCAGTCAGTTAGTCAGTTAGTCAGCTACTCAGTCAGTCAGTCAGTCAGTCAGTCAGTCAGTCAGTCAGTCAGTCAGTCAGTCAGTCAGTCAGTCAGTCAGTCAGTCAGTCAGTCAGTCAGTCAGTCAGTCAGTCAGTCAGTCAGTCAGTCAGTCAGTCAGTCAGTCAGTCTGCCAGTAGGTCAGCCAGTCAGTCAGTAGGTCATTCTGTCAGTCTGTGGGTCAGCCAGTCCGTCATTAGGTCATTCAGCAGTCATAAGGTCAGTCAGTCAGTCAGTCAGTCAGTCAGCTAGTCAGTCAGCTAGTCAGCTAGTTAGTCAGCTAGTCACTCAGTCTGTCAGACAGCTAGTCATTCAGTAGGTTGGTCAGTCAGTCGGTCTTACCCTCGGTCGGTCAGTCAGTCACTCAGTCTGTCAGACAGCTAGTCACTCAGTCTGTCAGACATCTACTCACTCAGTCAGTCAGTATGTCAGCCAGTCAGTCAGTCAGTAAATCAGTCAGTCAGTCACAGTCAGTGAGTCAGTCACAGTAAGTGAGTCAGTCACAGTCAGTGAGTCAGTCAGTGAGTCAGTCACAGTAAGTGAGTCAGTCTGTGAGTCAGTCAGTCATTCAGTCAGTAGGTCAGTCAGTCTGTCTCTCAGTCAGTAGGTCAGTCTGTCAGTAGGTCTTTCAGTAGGTCAGTCATTTGGTCGATCGATCAGTCAGTCAGTTAGTCAGTCTGCCAGTAGGTCAGCCAGTCAGTCAGTAGGTCATTCTGTCAGTCAGTGGGTCAGCCAGTCCGTCATTAGGTCATTCAGCAGTCACTAGGTCAGCCAATCTGTAAGTCAGTCAGTTAGTTGGTCAGTCAGCTAATCACTCAGACTGTAAGACAGCTAGTCACTCAGTCTGTCAGACAGCTAGTCACCCAGTCAGTCAGTCAGACAGCTAGTCACTCAGTCTGTCAGACAGCTAGTCACTCAGTCAGTCAGTAGGTCAGCCAGTCAGTCAGTCAGTAGGTCAACCAGTTAGCAGGTCAAGAGATCAGTCAGTCAGTCAGTAGATCAGCCAGTCAGTCAGTAGGTCAATTTGTCATTCAGTGGGTCAGTCAGTATGTCTTTAGGTCATCAAGTCTGTCAGTCAGCCAGTCACTCAGTAGGTCAGTCAGTTGCTCAGCCTGTCATTCACTGAGCCAGTCAGTCAGTCACTGAGTCAGTCAGTCTGTCGGTGGGTGGGTCAGTCACTGAGTCAGTCAGTCTGTCGGTGGGTGGGTCGGTCTGTGGGTGGGTCGGTCTGTGGGTGGGTCAGTCGGTGGGTCGGTGGGTCGGTGGGTCGGTCGGTCGGTCGGTCGGTCGGTCGGGTCGGGTCGGGTCGGGTCGGGTCGGGTCGGGTCGGGTCGGGTCGGTCGGTCGGTCGGTCGGTCGGTCGGTCGGTCGGTCGGTCGGTCGGTCGGTCGGTCGGTCGGTCAGTCAGTCAGTCAGTCAGTCAGTCAGTCAGTCAGTCAGTCAGTTAGTCAGTCAGTCAGTCAGTCAGTCAGTCAGTCAGTTAGTCAGCTACTCAGTCAGTCAGTCAGTCAGTCAGTCAGTCAGTCAGTCAGTCAGTCAGTCAGTCAGTCAGTCAGTCAGTCAGTCAGTCAGTCAGTCAGTCAGTCAGTCAGTCAGTCAGTCAGTCTGCCAGTAGGTCAGCCAGTCAGTCAGTAGGTCATTCTGTCAGTCTGTGGGTCAGCCAGTCCGTCATTAGGTCATTCAGCAGTCATAAGGTCAGTCAGTCAGTCAGTCAGTCAGTCAGCTAGTCAGTCAGCTAGTCAGCTAGTTAGTCAGCTAGTCACTCAGTCTGTCAGACAGCTAGTCACTCAGTAGGTTGGTCAGTCAGTCGGTCTTACCGTCGGTCGGTCAGTCAGTCACTCAGTCTGTCAGACAGCTAGTCACTCAGTCTGTCAGACATCTACTCACTCAGTCAGTCAGTATGTCAGCCAGTCAGTCAGTCAGTAAATCAGTCAGTCAGTCACAGTCAGTGAGTCAGTCACAGTAAGTGAGTCAGTCACAGTCAGTGAGTCAGTCAGTGAGTCAGTCACAGTCAGTGAGTCAGTCTGTGAGTCAGTCAGTCATTCAGTCAGTAGGTCAGTCAGTCTGTCTCTCAGTCAGTAGGTCAGTCTGTCAGTAGGTCTTTCAGTAGGTCAGTCATTTGGTCGATCGATCAGTCAGTCAGTTAGTCAGTCTGCCAGTAGGTCAGCCAGTCAGTCAGTAGGTCATTCTGTCAGTCAGTGGGTCAGCCAGTCCGTCATTAGGTCATTCAGCAGTCACTAGGTCAGCCAATCTGTAAGTCAGTCAGTTAGTTGGTCAGTCAGCTAATCACTCAGACTGTAAGACAGCTAGTCACTCAGTCTGTCAGACAGCTAGTCACCCAGTCAGTCAGTCAGACAGCTAGTCACTCAGTCTGTCAGACAGCTAGTCACTCAGTCAGTCAGTAGGTCAGCCAGTCAGTCAGTCAGTAGGTCAACCAGTTAGCAGGTCAAGAGATCAGTCAGTCAGTCAGTAGATCAGCCAGTCAGTCAGTAGGTCAATTTGTCATTCAGTGGGTCAGTCAGTCTGTCTTTAGGTCATCAAGTCTGTCAGTCAGCCAGTCACTCAGTAGGTCAGTCAGTTGCTCAGCCTGTCATTCACTGAGCCAGTCAGTCAGTCACTGAGTCAGTCAGTCTGTCGGTGGGTGGGTCAGTCACTGAGTCAGTCAGTCTGTCGGTGGGTGGGTCGGTCTGTGGGTGGGTCGGTCTGTGGGTGGGTCAGTCGGTCGGTCGGTCGGTCGGTCGGTCGGTCGGTCGGTCGGTCGGTCGGTCGGGTCGGGTCGGGTCGGGTCGGGTCGGGTCGGGTCGGGTCGGGTCGGGTCGGGTCGGGTCGGTCGGTCGGTCGGTCGGTCGGTCGGTCGGTCGGTCGGTCGGTCGGTCGGTCGGTCGGTCGGTCGGTCAGTCAGTCAGTCAGTCAGTCAGTCAGTCAGTCAGTCAGTCAGTCAGTCAGTTAGTCAGTCAGTCAGTCAGTCAGTCAGTCAGTTAGTCAGTTAGTCAGTCAGTCAGTCAGTCAGTCAGTCAGTCAGTCAGTCAGTCAGTCAGTCAGTCAGTCAGTCAGTCAGTCAGTCAGTCAGTCAGTCAGTCAGTCAGTCAGTCAGTCAGTCAGTCAGTCAGTCAGTCAGTCAGTCAGTCAGTCAGTCAGTCAGTCAGTCAGTCAGTCTGCCAGTAGGTCAGCCAGTCAGTCAGTAGGTCATTCTGTCAGTCTGTGGGTCAGCCAGTCCGTCATTAGGTCATTCAGCAGTCATAAGGTCAGTCAGTCAGTCAGTCAGTCAGTCAGCTAGTCAGTCAGCTAGTCAGCTAGTTAGTCAGCTAGTCACTCAGTCTGTCAGACAGCTAGTCACTCAGTAGGTTGGTCAGTCAGTCGGTCTTACCGTCGGTCGGTCAGTCAGTCACTCAGTCTGTCAGACAGCTAGTCACTCAGTCTGTCAGACATCTACTCACTCAGTCAGTCAGTATGTCAGCCAGTCAGTCAGTCAGTAAATCAGTCAGTCAGTCACAGTCAGTGAGTCAGTCACAGTAAGTGAGTCAGTCACAGTCAGTGAGTCAGTCAGTGAGTCAGTCACAGTCAGTGAGTCAGTCTGTGAGTCAGTCAGTCATTCAGTCAGTAGGTCAGTCAGTCTGTCTCTCAGTCAGTAGGTCAGTCTGTCAGTAGGTCTTTCAGTAGGTCAGTCATTTGGTCGATCGATCAGTCAGTCAGTTAGTCAGTCTGCCAGAAGGTCAGCCAGTCAGTCAGTAGGTCATTCTGTCAGTCAGTGGGTCAGCCAGTCCGTCATTAGGTCATTCAGCAGTCACTAGGTCAGCCAATCTGTAAGTCAGTCAGTTAGTTGGTCAGTCAGCTAATCACTCAGACTGTAAGACAGCTAGTCACTCAGTCTGTCAGACAGCTAGTCACCCAGTCAGTCAGTCAGACAGCTAGTCACTCAGTCTGTCAGACAGCTAGTCACTCAGTCAGTCAGTAGGTCAGCCAGTCAGTCAGTCAGTAGGTCAACCAGTTAGCAGGTCAAGAGATCAGTCAGTCAGTCAGTAGATCAGCCAGTCAGTCAGTAGGTCAATTTGTCATTCAGTGGGTCAGTCAGTATGTCTTTAGGTCATCAAGTCTGTCAGTCAGCCAGTCACTCAGTAGGTCAGTCAGTTGCTCAGCCTGTCATTCACTGAGCCAGTCAGTCAGTCACTGAGTCAGTCAGTCTGTCGGTGGGTGGGTCAGTCACTGAGTCAGTCAGTCTGTCGGTGGGTGGGTCGGTCTGTGGGTGGGTCGGTCTGTGGGTGGGTCAGTCGGTCGGTCGGTCGGTCGGTCGGTCGGTCGGTCGGTCGGTCGGTCGGTCGGGTCGGGTCGGGTCGGGTCGGGTCGGGTCGGGTCGGGTCGGGTCGGGTCGGGTCGGGTCGGGTCGGGTCGGGTCGGGTCGGTCGGTCGGTCGGTCGGTCGGTCGGTCGGTCGGTCGGTCGGTCGGTCGGTCGGTCGGTCGGTCGGTCGGTCGGTCGGTCGGTCGGTCGGTCAGTCAGTCAGTCAGTCAGTCAGTCAGTCAGTCAGTCAGTCAGTCAGTCAGTCAGTCAGTCAGTTAGTCAGTCAGTCAGTCAGTCAGTTAGTCAGTTAGTCAGCTACTCAGTCAGTCAGTCAGTCAGTCAGTCAGTCAGTCAGTCAGTCAGTCAGTCAGTCAGTCAGTCAGTCAGTCAGTCAGTCAGTCAGTCAGTCAGTCAGTCAGTCAGTCAGTCAGTCTGCCAGTAGGTCAGCCAGTCAGTCAGTAGGTCATTCTGTCAGTCTGTGGGACAGCCAGTCCGTCATTAGGTCATTCAGCAGTCATAAGGTCAGTCAGTCAGTCAGTCAGTCAGTCAGCTAGTCAGTCAGCTAGTCAGCTAGTTAGTCAGCTAGTCACTCAGTCTGTCAGACAGCTAGTCACTCAGTAGGTTGGTCAGTCAGTCGGTCTTACCGTCGGTCGGTCAGTCAGTCACTCAGTCTGTCAGACAGCTAGTCACTCAGTCTGTCAGACATCTACTCACTCAGTCAGTCAGTATGTCAGCCAGTCAGTCAGTCAGTAAATCAGTCAGTCAGTCACAGTCAGTGAGTCAGTCACAGTAAGTGAGTCAGTCACAGTCAGTGAGTCAGTCAGTGAGTCAGTCACAGTCAGTGAGTCAGTCTGTGAGTCAGTCAGTCATTCAGTCAGTAGGTCAGTCAGTCTGTCTCTCAGTCAGTAGGTCAGTCTGTCAGTAGGTCTTTCAGTAGGTCAGTCATTTGGTCGATCGATCAGTCAGTCAGTTAGTCAGTCTGCCAGTAGGTCAGCCAGTCAGTCAGTAGGTCATTCTGTCAGTCAGTGGGTCAGCCAGTCCGTCATTAGGTCATTCAGCAATCACTAGGTCAGCCAATCTGTAAGTCAGTCAGTTAGTTGGTCAGTCAGCTAATCACTCAGACTGTAAGACAGCTAGTCACTCAGTCTGTCAGACAGCTAGTCACCCAGTCAGTCAGTCAGACAGCTAGTCACTCAGTCTGTCAGACAGCTAGTCACTCAGTCAGTCAGTAGGTCAGCCAGTCAGTCAGTCAGTAGGTCAACCAGTTAGCAGGTCAAGAGATCAGTCAGTCAGTCAGTAGATCAGCCAGTCAGTCAGTAGGTCAATTTGTCATTCAGTGGGTCAGTCAGTCTGTCTTTAGGTCATCAAGTCTGTCAGTCAGCCAGTCACTCAGTAGGTCAGTCAGTTGCTCAGCCTGTCATTCACTGAGCCAGTCAGTCAGTCACTGAGTCAGTCAGTCTGTCGGTGGGTGGGTCAGTCACTGAGTCAGTCAGTCTGTCGGTGGGTGGGTCGGTCTGTGGGTGGGTCGGTCTGTGGGTGGGTCAGTCGGTCGGTCGGTCGGTCGGTCGGTCGGTCGGTCGGTCGGTCGGTCGGTCGGGTCGGGTCGGGTCGGGTCGGGTCGGGTCGGGTCGGGTCGGGTCGGGTCGGGTCGGGTCGGGTCGGGTCGGGTCGGTCGGTCGGTCGGTCGGTCGGTCGGTCGGTCGGTCGGTCGGTCGGTCGGTCGGTCGGTCGGTCGGTCGGTCAGTCAGTCAGTCAGTCAGTCAGTCAGTCAGTCAGTCAGTCAGTCAGTCAGTCAGTCAGTCAGTCAGTCAGTTAGTCAGTTAGTCAGTCAGTCAGTTAGTCAGTTAGTCAGCTACTCAGTCAGTCACTCAGTCAGTCAGTCAGTCAGTCAGTCAGTCAGTCAGTCAGTCAGTCAGTCAGTCAGTCAGTCAGTCAGTCAGTCAGTCAGTCAGTCAGTCAGTCAGTCAGTCAGTCAGTCAGTCAGTCAGTCTGCCAGTAGGTCAGCCAGTCAGTCAGTAGGTCATTCTGTCAGTCTGTGGGTCAGCCAGTCCGTCATTAGGTCATTCAGCAGTCATAAGGTCAGTCAGTCAGTCAGTCAGTCAGTCAGCTAGTCAGTCAGCTAGTCAGCTAGTTAGTCAGCTAGTCACTCAGTCTGTCAGACAGCTAGTCACTCAGTAGGTTGGTCAGTCAGTCGGTCTTACCGTCGGTCGGTCAGTCAGTCACTCAGTCTGTCAGACAGCTAGTCACTCAGTCTGTCAGACATCTACTCACTCAGTCAGTCAGTATGTCAGCCAGTCAGTCAGTCAGTAAATCAGTCAGTCACAGTCAGTGAGTCAGTCACAGTAAGTGAGTCAGTCACAGTCAGTGAGTCAGTCAGTGAGTCAGTCACGGTCAGTGAGTCAGTCTGTGAGTCAGTCAGTCATTCAGTCAGTAGGTCAGTCAGTCTGTCTCTCAGTCAGTAGGTCAGTCTGTCAGTAGGTCTTTCAGTAGGTCAGTCATTTGGTCGATCGATCAGTCAGTCAGTTAGTCAGTCTGCCAGTAGGTCAGCCAGTCAGTCAGTAGGTCATTCTGTCAGTCAGTGGGTCAGCCAGTCCGTCATTAGGTCATTCAGCAATCACTAGGTCAGCCAATCTGTAAGTCAGTCAGTTAGTTGGTCAGTCAGCTAATCACTCAGACTGTAAGACAGCTAGTCACTCAGTCTGTCAGACAGCTAGTCACCCAGTCAGTCAGTCAGACAGCTAGTCACTCAGTCTGTCAGACAGCTAGTCACTCAGTCAGTCAGTAGGTCAGCCAGTCAGTCAGTCAGTAGGTCAACCAGTTAGCAGGTCAAGAGATCAGTCAGTCAGTCAGTAGATCAGCCAGTCAGTCAGTAGGTCAATTTGTCATTCAGTGGGTCAGTCAGTCTGTCTTTAGGTCATCAAGTCTGTCAGTCAGCCAGTCACTCAGTAGGTCAGTCAGTTGCTCAGCCTGTCATTCACTGAGCCAGTCAGTCAGTCACTGAGTCAGTCAGTCTGTCGGTGGGTGGGTCAGTCACTGAGTCAGTCAGTCTGTCGGTGGGTGGGTCGGTCTGTGGGTGGGTCGGTCTGTGGGTGGGTCAGTCGGTCGGTCGGTCGGTCGGTCGGTCGGTCGGTCGGTCAGTCGGTCGGGTCGGGTCGGGTCGGGTCGGGTCGGGTCGGGTCGGGTCGGGTCGGGTCGGGTCGGGTCGGGTCGGGTCGGGTCGGGTCGGGTCGGTCGGTCGGTCGGTCGGTCGGTCGGTCGGTCGGTCGGTCGGTCGGTCGGTCGGTCGGTCAGTCAGTCAGTCAGTCAGTCAGTCAGTCAGTCAGTCAGTCAGTCAGTCAGTCAGTCAGTTAGTCAGTCAGTCAGTCAGTCAGTTAGTCAGTTAGTCAGCTACTCAGTCAGTCAGTCAGTCAGTCAGTCAGTCAGTCAGTCAGTCAGTCAGTCAGTCAGTCAGTCAGTCAGTCAGTCAGTCAGTCAGTCAGTCAGTCAGTCAGTCAGTCAGTCAGTCAGTCAGTCAGTCAGTCAGTCAGTCAGTCAGTCAGTCAGTCAGTCAGTCTGCCAGTAGGTCAGCCAGTCAGTCAGTAGGTCATTCTGTCAGTCTGTGGGTCAGCCAGTCCGTCATTAGGTCATTCAGCAGTCATAAGGTCAGTCAGTCAGTCAGTCAGCTAGTCAGTCAGCTAGTCAGTCAGCTAGTCAGCTAGTTAGTCAGCTAGTCACTCAGTCTGTCAGACAGCTAGTCACTCAGTCTGTCAGACATCTACTCACTCAGTCAGTCAGTATGTCAGCCAGTCAGTCAGTCAGTAAATCAGTCAGTCAGTCACAGTCAGTGAGTCAGTCACAGTAAGTGAGTCAGTCACAGTCAGTGAGTCAGTCAGTGAGTCAGTCACAGTCAGTGAGTCAGTCTGTGAGTCAGTCAGTCATTCAGTCAGTAGGTCAGTCAGTCTGTCTCTCATTCAGTAGGTCAGTCTGTCAGTAGGTCTTTCAGTAGGTCAGTCATTTGGTCGATCGATCAGTCAGTCAGTTAGTCAGTCTGCCAGTAGGTCAGCCAGTCAGTCAGTAGGTCATTCTGTCAGTCAGTGGGTCAGCCAGTCCGTCATTAGGTCATTCAGCAGTCACTAGGTCAGCCAATCTGTAAGTCAGTCAGTTAGTTGGTCAGTCAGCTAATCACTCAGACTGTAAGACAGCTAGTCACTCAGTCTGTCAGACAGCTAGTCACCCAGTCAGTCAGTCAGACAGCTAGTCACTCAGTCTGTCAGACATCTACTCACTCAGTCAGTCAGTATGTCAGCCAGTCAGTCAGTCAGTAAATCAGTCAGTCAGTCACAGTCAGTGAGTCAGTCACAGTAAGTGAGTCAGTCACAGTCAGTGAGTCAGTCAGTGGGTCAGTCACAGTCAGTGAGTCAGTCTGTGAGTCAGTCAGTCATTCAGTCAGTAGGTCAGTCAGTCTGTCTCTCAGTCAGTAGGTCAGTCTGTCAGTAGGTCTTTCAGTAGGTCAGTCATTTGGTCGATCGATCAGTCAGTCAGTTAGTCAGTCTGCCAGTAGGTCAGCCAGTCAGTCAGTAGGTCATTCTGTCAGTCAGTGGGTCAGCCAGTCCGTCATTAGGTCATTCAGCAGTCACTAGGTCAGCCAATCTGTAAGTCAGTCAGTTAGTTGGTCAGTCAGCTAATAACTCAGACTGTAAGACAGCTAGTCACTCAGTCTGTCAGACAGCTAGTCACCCAGTCAGTCAGTCAGACAGCTAGTCACTCAGTCTGTCAGACAGCTAGTCACTCAGTCAGTCAGTAGGTCAGCCAGTCAGTCAGTCAGTAGGTCAACCAGTTAGCAGGTCAAGAGATCAGTCAGTCAGTCAGTAGATCAGCCAGTCAGTCAGTAGGTCAATTTGTCATTCAGTGGGTCAGTCAGTCTGTCTTTAGGTCATCAAGTCTGTCAGTCAGCCAGTCACTCAGTAGGTCAGTCAGTTGCTCAGCCTGTCATTCACTGAGCCAGTCAGTCAGTCACTGAGTCAGTCAGTCTGTCGGTGGGTGGGTGGGTCAGTCACTGAGTCAGTCAGTCTGTCGGTGGGTGGGTCGGTCTGTGGGTGGGTCGGTCTGTGGGTGGGTCAGTCGGTCGGTCGGTCGGTCGGTCGGTCGGTCGGTCGGTCGGTCGGGTCGGGTCGGGTCGGGTCGGGTCGGGTCGGGTCGGGTCGGGTCGGGTCGGGTCGGGTCGGGTCGGGTCGGGTCGGGTCGGGTCGGGTCGGGTCGGGTCGGGTCGGTCGGTCGGTCGGTCGGTCGGTCGGTCGGTCGGTCGGTCGGTCGGTCGGTCGGTCGGTCGGTCGGTCGGTCGGTCGGTCGGTCGGTCGGTCGGTCAGTCAGTCAGTCAGTCAGTCAGTCAGTCAGTCAGTCAGTCAGTCAGTTAGTCAGTCAGTCAGTCAGTCAGTTAGTCAGTTAGTCAGCTACTCAGTCAGTCAGTCAGTCAGTCAGTCAGTCAGTCAGTCAGTCAGTCAGTCAGTCAGTCAGTCAGTCAGTCAGTCAGTCAGTCAGTCAGTCAGTCAGTCAGTCAGTCAGTCAGTCAGTCAGTCAGTCAGTCAGTCAGTCAGTCAGTCAGTTAGTCAGTCAGTCAGTCAGTCAGTCAGTCAGTCTGCCAGTAGGTCAGCCAGTCAGTCAGTAGGTCATTCTGTCAGTCTGTGGGTCAGCCAGTCCGTCATTAGGTCATTCAGCAGTCATAAGGTCAGTCAGTCAGTCAGTCAGTCAGTCAGCTAGTCAGTCAGCTAGTCAGCTAGTTAGTCAGCTAGTCACTCAGTCTGTCAGACAGCTAGTCACTCAGTAGGTTGGTCAGTCAGTCGGTCTTACCGTCGGTCGGTCAGTCAGTCACTCAGTCTGTCAGACAGCTAGTCACTCAGTCTGTCAGACATCTACTCACTCAGTCAGTCAGTATGTCAGCCAGTCAGTCAGTCAGTAAATCAGTCAGTCAGTCACAGTCAGTGAGTCAGTCACAGTAAGTGAGTCAGTCACAGTCAGTGAGTCAGTCAGTGAGTCAGTCACAGTCAGTGAGTCAGTCTGTGAGTCAGTCAGTCATTCAGTCAGTAGGTCAGTCAGTCTGTCTCTCAGTCAGTAGGTCAGTCTGTCAGTAGGTCTTTCAGTAGGTCAGTCATTTGGTCGATCGATCAGTCAGTCAGTTAGTCAGTCTGCCAGTAGGTCAGCCAGTCAGTCAGTAGGTCATTCTGTCAGTCAGTGGGTCAGCCAGTCCGTCATTAGGTCATTCAGCAGTCACTAGGTCAGCCAATCTGTAAGTCAGTCAGTTAGTTGGTCAGTCAGCTAATCACTCAGACTGTAAGACAGCTAGTCACTCAGTCTGTCAGACAGCTAGTCACCCAGTCAGTCAGTCAGACAGCTAGTCACTCAGTCTGTCAGACAGCTAGTCACTCAGTCAGTCAGTAGGTCAGCCAGTCAGTCAGTCAGTAGGTCAACCAGTTAGCAGGTCAAGAGATCAGTCAGTCAGTCATTAGATCAGCCAGTCAGTCAGTAGGTCAATTTGTCATTCAGTG